>CAUYSK010011206.1:0-48036 GCA_963575035.1 Avahi laniger | reverse complement strand
ACGTTCCCCCTGAGGACATCTCCTCCCTGACACCAGTAAATGGCAGTGTGGACATGGCCAATTCCTGACAGCGTATGATGCTTTAAGAATCTTGGCATTGGCCGGGTGCAGTGGCTCACGCCTGTAATCCTAGCTCTCTGGGAGGCCGAGGCGGGCGGATTGTTTGAGCTCAGGAGTTTGAAACCAGCCTGAGCAAGAGCGAGACCCCGTCTCTACTAAAATTAGAAAGAAATTAATTGGACAACTAAAATTATATAGAAAAAATTAGCCGGGCATGGTGGCGCATGCCTGTAGTCCCAACTACTCGGGAGGCTGAGGCAGAAGGATTGCATGAGCTCAGGAGTTTGAGGTTGCTGTGAGCTGACGCCACGGCACTCTAGCCCGGGCAACACAGTGAGACTCTGTCTCAAAAAAAAAAAAAAAAAAGAATCTTGGCATCAACCAGAGATTGGGCAGAAGGTCGGGGGATGAGGTCTGGGAGCCCAGGAGTGCCCCCAAGCATCCCAACTTCAACCCTACAGGGTTCCATTCAGTTCCTTCGCCCTTCCCTGCCTTGGTTTCCTCCTGCCCTGCTGCACAGGCAGCTGGTCTGCAGCAAGAGAGAGAAAGACCGTGTCCACACATGCAAAGGCCTAGGAGTGAAGAGTCACAGAGGCCTGTGACAAAGCAGGCCCTTCACAAGAAGCACATCCAGAGGGGCGCAGAGCAGAGTCATGGCCCCTTAGGGACAGGAACTGTTGCTGGGTTTCCATCTCAAGCCCTTTCTCCCGCTGTTTCTGTTCAGCTCGTTACAAACGTGCAGGCTCTGTGTTTCTTGGCCTGAGGTCTGGCAGGGCTGGAGAAGGCCTGAATGTTCTGTCTTCACTCCTGGGCCTTTGCCCAGGTAGGTGTTCAGTAACTATGTGCTGAATGAATGAATGGATCTCCTCTACATGTCGGTTTCTTTGTTGAAGGCACAAATATCAAATATGGCTGGGATGGGATTGGTGATGGACAAGATAAATCTAAACTGGAATTCCGAAAAGAGACAGATGCTTCTCAACTCTACTGATAAACCCACCATAAGTGGAAAACATCACAAGCGGAAAATGTGTTTCATACACTTAACCTTCCGAACATCACGGCTTACCCTAGCCTACCTTAAACGTGCTCAGAACGCTTACCTTAGCCTACAGTTTGGCAGAATCATCTAACACAAAGTCTGTTTTACGACAAAGTGTTGAATTTCTCATGTAATTTATTGAATACTGTACTGAAAGCGAGTAACAGGATGGTTATACGGGTACTCAGAAGTATGATTTTTACTGAATGTGGATGGGTTTGCACCATCCTAAAGCTGAAATATTGTAAGTCAAACCATCGTAGGTTGGGGACTGTCTGTACTCACTAAAAATATGACCCAGAAGCCTTGTGGAATGTGCTTCGTGGGGGACCATTCCTCTTTCCAGAGCCAAGAATAGGCCATGGCAGGAATCTGGCTCCTTTGAGAATACAGTTTCACTTTCCTTTGTTCTTCTGTACTCCCCATCCCCCACCCCTACACCCTGTCCCCTCAGCCTGCCCAGCCAGCTGGGTCCTCTTGGGCCCTCCTCCCCCACGCCTCTGGGCCCAGCTGTCGGGATGAACACAGGGTCAGTGTGTGAGCGGCAGGGACAGTCCACACATAGCCTTGTGCTTCCGTGGACTCCAGTTTGTCTTCCCCCTCCTTTCTCTCTCCCTGCTTTCTTCTCAGCCTGGGCTGTGTGTTTCTGCTGTGCAGCCAGCGGTTAAATGTCAGGGTCCCAGTCCGGGTGTGGTGGCTCATGCCTGTAATCCTAGCACTCTGGGAGGCCGAGGCGGGTGGATCGCTCAAGGTCAGGAGTTTGAGACCAGCCTGAACAAGAGCGAGATCCCGTCTCTACTAAAAAATAGAAAGAAATGATCTGGACAACTAAAAATATATATATATATATATATATATATATAAGAAAAAATTAGCCGGGCATGGTGGCACATGCCTGTAGTCCCAGCTACTTGGGAGGCTGACGCAGGAGGATCGCTTGAGCCCAGGAGTTTGAGGTTGCTGTGAGCTAGGCTGACACCACGGCACTCTAGCCCGGGCAACAGAGCGAGACTCTGTCTCAAAAAAAAAAAAAAAAAAAAAAGTCAGGGTCCTGGAGCCAAATCCGTCTGGGGCCCCATCCTAGTTCAGCACTAACTGGCTAGCCATGTCCCTTGACTTGAATCGCCTTGCTGTAAGGAGGGATCAGAGCAGGACCTGCCCTGGGGTTATTGTGAACATTTACCAGGAAGCACTTTTCCCACTGTCTGCCATAAGGTAAGTACTGTTGAAGCAAAGAAAATGTCACCCCAAAGTCTCGCGCTTTGGCATGCTAAGTATTGTGAACCAAAGGAGGCTGGACAGCCTCAGAAGCGAGGTCTCTGTGAGCTTCTCCTGTCCTCCTGTCTCCTGCCTCTTTCTCCCTGACATAAGTCATAGAAACCAGAATTCCTCCTTCCTCAAGGCAGGTCATAGAAACTAGGACCCCTGCCCCCCAAAGCAAACCATAAAACCTAGAAAGGTCACTCTCTCCCTTCTCCTTTGAAGACCCTCATTCCAGAGGGGTCCTGCCCCACACCCAGGAGGAAGGAATGCGACACAGAGAGGCCAAGAAGACTCTGGACAGGCCTCGCTGGGTCTCCCCACCCAGTCTACAACCATGACCACGTGTCAGTCTATCGTCAATCGCATTTCCACACGGCTGCCCATTCTTCATCGATTCTAGGCGCAAAAATGGACTGTTTTCCCTGGGTCTTTGGGTCTTCATTTCTGAAGGCTCCTGTGTCAGGGAAAATTTTGATTAAACAAACTTGTGCTTTTCTCTTGTCTTTTTTGTAGGCATGTTGGCTGTGACACTTACGGTGGGCGAGGAAGGGTATCACACCATTCTGCCCCTTCAATACTTAATAAATGTCAGCTCTAATCCGGGGAGTTATTTGTTTTGTATTTTCTCCTTACAAAGTGATCAAATTTTAATGTATACCTAAAGGCTTGGATTAAACTGATCTAGGATCTGGAGAGGATAGGAAATATTTTTAGAGAGAAACTGATAAATAATAACAACGTAATAATGTTATAATATCCACCACTTATTGAGGAATTACTTTCTTCTAGGTACTTTGCCGACAATAATTAACTAATAATTAATAATAAAATAGCAGCCAATCCTAAATCACGATGGATGTTGCCATTTGGCTGGTCTCTGCAGCTTACCAGCTGTTGGTTACAATGGCAGACCTGGGCTGCACTACCGCCTGGGCTGGAAGCCTGGGCCTCCAAATGGGACATTAAGTTAGGCCGGTAGGCCCTGCAGCCCCGCAAAACCCCCCTCACCCATCCAGATGAATCTTTTCTTTGTACCTGGAGAGACTATGGGGCTTGGTATTATCTAGGGACCCACCCAGGCAGCTTTGTGGGTTCCCACATGGTTTCTCCCCTCCTGGAAACAAGAACAAACACTTTCCCAGTGGCGTCCCCAGGAACGTTAATGTTTTCTCTGGTAAGGAGTGAAGGATGGGGTGGGGAGGAGGCTGGAAGGGGGAAGGATGAAAGTTCCTGTTTCGGGGTGGGGACCAACAATCTTTAAGATGCCAGGTGAGACAGCCCTTTCTTTCCTCAATTCCTGCATGTACTATTGAGGGTTTGTATGGGGAGGAATTTCTGCTGGTTTTCCCTAGAATTTTCTAAACCTTTTGATATGTTGACTTAAGTGGGCTCCAACCAGTAGGCTCCGTGTGTATTGATCATAACAACAGCTTATGCGAATTACCCAATTACTAAGTTCCAGGCACTGTTCTGGGCATTTTACATCGATGCGGACTCTCTCCTTGGCCAAACTTTAGCTAGACTCCTCCGAACCCTCTTCTTTTTTTTCTTTTTTCTTTTTTTTTTGGTAGAGACAGGGTCTCCCTCTTGCTCAGGCTGTCAGGCTGGTCTCAAACTCCTGAGCTCAAGTGATCCTCCCTCCTGGGCCTCCCGGAGTGCTAGGATTACAGGTGTGCCTGGCTTGGACTCTCTCCTTGACCAAACTTTAGTTAGACTGCTCTGAGCCCTCTTTGTCTTCTTTTTTTTTTGGTAGAGACGAGGGTCTGGCTATGTTGCCCAGGCTGGTATCAAACTCCTGGGCAAAAGCGATCCTACCTCCTTGGCCTCCCAAAGTGCTGGAATCACAGGCATGAGCCACTGTGTCCCACCCTGTCCCCAGCCCTCTTCTGAGTAGGCCTTGACCTTGACCTTCTGCATCCTCCTGTCCTTACTGGGCCTGTACAACCCAGTTTTAGCAAGAATCCTGCTAATTTAACAAGAATCTCCCCCACCCTTGATGTCTCCTCTTAGTAATTTTTCATCCAGTGACTCCCTCACTCTGCCCTTTGGCTATAAATCCCCGCTTGTCCTTGTATTGGGAGCTGAGCCCAATCCCTCTCTCCTGTGGCAAGACCCCTTTTGCGACAGTTTTGAATACTCTTCCTTGCCTTGCAGCTTTAACGAGTGTCAGAATAGTTTTTTCTTTAACAGTTTGCCAATAGTTAACTCCTTTATCCTCACAAGGATCCCAAGCGGTGGTATTGTGAATAACCCGCCTACACCGGGAGGGAGAGAGGAGAGAGGAGAGAGGGCCCCCCAAGGGATGAGACACCAGCTGCTGCCACAGCAGCAGTTTGCACCTGGACGGCCCCCCAGGCCCTCCTGGCTGCAGGTGGGCCCATCAGCCCGCCTTGTGGGATATTTTAGCCAGGCCGGATGTTGCGCCCTGTGCGACACACATCCCGAACTTGCGAACTTGTGCCAGCCTCCCCCACGTCCGGTCTGGGCGGTGGCGGGAACCTGGCGCCGGGAGGAGGGCGCCAGCTGACGACGCCGTCTCCTAGCGACCGTGCGGAGGTCACGTGACCCGACGGCCCGGCTCACGTGGTCCGGAGCGGAGCCCGGGTTGGGGCTGGAGCAGCGGGCGGGGCGGGGCCGGCAAGTTTGTCCCTCGAGTTCGGGGCCCAGGAACCCCCGCGGCTGCCGCGCAGGTGCCCTCCGCCTGGTCGCGATGGAGCTGCCCGCGGTGAACCTGAAGGTGGCGGCGGGCGGGGCGGGTCTCCTGCGGTGGGGGGCGTGGGGCACCTGCTTTTTAAGGAAGGTGGGAGGACCGCGAGTTTGGGGCGAACTGCCCCCATTTGGGGTGGCAGGGAGAGAGGGAATGCACAGAGCCCCGGTGAGCAGGTGAGCGGACAGGCCTCTGCAGGGAGGGATCCAGGCAAAGGCCAGCAGGGACGACCGTGAGGGGCAGCTGGAGGTGGCAGGTGGGGAACGGGCCGCCCCTTCCTGGAGCCGGACCCTCCGGCGGGGAGCGGGGTCCCAGCCTTGCTCTGGCCTGCACGCCCGGAGTTCCCCTGGAGGGGGAGGACGGCGTGAGAAAGTGACCTCCGAAGCCCAGGGAGGCGCTTGGCGGCGGACCCATCTCCTACGAGGACAGAGGGGCTAGACCTTTCCCCGGGGTCCCCGTACTGTCCTGGGAGCCGCCTTTGTTTGCTACATCAGGTTAAGAAAAGTAGATGTTACCAAACAGTTGGTTTCCCAAAGTTTATAAATTTAACGTCCTTATTTCACAATCGAGAAGCATGAACTCCAATAGAAATTACCTAAAAACAGAAAACCCCAACTTTGTACACTTGGGAAAACGCTGCAGGGCTTCCTGGAGTGTCTTCATTTCCTGAGCCGCGCTCAACTCGCTGGAGCGCCAGCGCTGTTCTTTTCTCCACGCCCAGCCCCAGTCGCCCTGTGTCTGGTCGTGGCTCGTGGCTCGGTTTGCAGCAGAGGGGCTGGGGACTTTAGCTTTTGGTCAGGAAGGTGTGGACTTTGGACCAAACCGGCCATTTTGGGTTTTGGTGCAGGCTCCTTTGAGACTATATCCAGGAACGCGCTCTTACTCATGAGTGACAAAGCATTTATTACCCCGTTGGTGTCTGGGACTAAAGGAATCTAAAAGATGGCTACAAAGTAACAGCATAAGCCTTGTCTGGATTGTTGCACACAGTCTGTGCTATGACTTGCACTGGGCAGTTGTCCCTTCTTAGTCGTACTTGCTTCAGCAAACCTGCCTGAAGGTGCCAGTCAACAGCTGGGGGACAGATGGCTGGAGCCACGAAATGGACTTGGGTGGAAGGGTGAGCTGGAAAGAAATTTACATGAGGGCAGCTGAGGTTGGTTGGTATCAATACTCACTGTACCAGGCAACGTGGGGTTAACACCAACTGCCTTTTCTCTGATTAGAGATTTGCCTAAAATAATTGCTAAGAAAGGATCAGGTGGGGGGTAGAGCTGCAGGAGCTGGAAGGGAAGAGAGCCCTCATTTATGTGGCATCTGTGGTGTGCCAGGTTATTTAATCACAGCAACCTTCTGAGAAAGCTGATATTGTCATATTTTTACAGATGAGCAAACTTCAGCTCAGCTCAGGTAAGTCGCCAAGTTCCCATAGGGAGTAAGTGGCAGAGTCAGGATTTGAACCCACAGGGATTAGACTCCAGTGCCCTGTTCTTTCCAGGTACCATATTAGTTAAGGCCAACTTTGGCCTTGACCATTCTGTCCCTTGGGAGGGTTTAGTCTGTTGGGGCTTTTTAGAGCAACTTTATGGGCCTGACGGGCCAAGAGCGTCCATGGGTGTGAGCTGTGCTGGTTTTGTGTGCTCAGGATGAATAGGTCGGTCCTTCCCTTGACATGGGAACAGGACCCGATGTCTCCAAGGGTCTCAGCCACTACCAGTCAGAGACAAGTAAGGGCGGGGAGGCCCTGAGGTGCTAGGGTTGTCAGGTAACGTACGGGACATCCCCTTGAATTTGGATTTCGGATCAGCAACAGTTTCGTAGTATGAGTATGTCTCAGGCAATATTTGGGGACATATTAACAAATTATTCATGATCTTTCCCTGGTGACCTAGTGGCAAAAGAAAAATTATTCATGATCTGAAATACAAAATGAATTGGCTTTCTGTATTTTCGCTTGCTAAATCTGGCTGCCTTATGGAGGGTAGCTGTTGACTCCTTGCTTGCGGGCACTTCGTGTGGACTGTTCTGAGGCCAGAGCCCCTCAGGAGCTGGGAAACTGCACGCTGGGCCTGTACCCCCACCCACTCCCTCACTGCATACCTTCCTTGGGCATTGGCCGACTGCCTGCTTGTGCCCAGCTCAGCCAGGGTGGGCAGCGCTGCCAGCTGAGAAGAAACAGCTGCCCTAGGCCTTTTGCACAAAGGGCAGTCCCTAACCGAGCCCCATCTGTGCCTCTCTTAAATCAAGTCCTGACCTGGAAAAATGACATTGTGATAAGGTTAGAAAGGACTAGGCTTTTGGCCAGGTGTGGCAGCTCACACCTATAATCCCAGCACTTTGGGAGGCTGAGGGGGAGGATCACCTGAGGCCAGAAGTTCAAGACCAGCCTGGGCAACATAGCCAGACCCCATCTCCACAAAAAATTAAAAAATTAGCTGGGCATGGTAGCACTTGCCTGTAGTCCCTTGAGCCCAGGAGTTCAAGGCTGCCGTGAGAAATGATCGCACCACTGCACTCCAGCCTGGGCAACAGAGTGGGAGCCTGTCTCTTAAAACATAAAAACAACTCAGGAAGCTGACTTCCCAATCGTAGTAATGAGGACCACTGCCTGTCCGGGGCTGGCTGCCTGGCAGGCACGGTGTTGAGCACTTTCCACACCTCTCTGCCTCCCTACACCGCTGAATCCACACAGCAACACTGCGAAACAGGTATTTTTATCTCTACAGAAGAGCAAACAGCAGTTCTGAGAGGTCAGGCGACTTGCCTAAGGTCGCATAGCTTCTAAGTCATGGAGCCAATGCATGACTCTGCTTCCCCTGTGTGGTAGCCCTGACTGGTGTCCCTTAGCCTCAGCTACCCTGGAGGAATCTCATTATCTCATGTAACAGGCTGCCAGGTGTTTGCACGGGACTGGTAAGAATATGCTCCATATGTCGATCTTTAGGTTGATGGCAGGTCTGTCCCCCACCTGTCTGGGAGGTCTCACCCCCACCTCCCATGGGTACTCTAGTGGCCTAAGTCTTGGTCTGCATAGCCCCTGGGTTTTATAAACCTTTCCTTCTCCAGGTTAAACTTCCCCATTCCCATCCGCCCTTCCCTGGCTCTTGTAGCTGGCGACAGTGTGCACAGTGCATAGAGCACAGGCCATGGGCCAGACAGAGCTGCATTCAAGGCCAGGCTTTGCTACTTATTAGTTGTGTGGCCTTGAGTAGGTCTCCTAACCTCTCTGAGTATCTGTTTCTTTCCTGCAAAAAGAGGATACAAATGGACCCTACCTTCTAGGGTGATAGGAGGATCTGGTAGTCCAGGAGGTATTGTAGAATTAGGGTAAAAACTCAGGCCGTATAGACCGAGCATTCTGAGATTTGTGTCTGGGCTCTGTTGTTTATAAGTTGGGCCTATTTACTTAATCTCTCAGAGCTTCAGTTCTCCCCCACACGGTTACACGGATGACCTGGGTCAAGTGTTCGGTGCAGTGTAGATGCGTAGCAGACAGGCGCTTGTCAGTAGCAGGAGTTGCTGCTGTTGTGGTTACAGGAGGCCTGTCCCGCGTAGGTACTTATAGTTATTAAATGGATACAGGCAGTGACCGTGCAGACGCCTGTCTCTGGGGGTTGAGACATCTGCATGGACAGATGGGTACCGCCATGACGTATGCTGCCTCCATTTCAGGGAGAAGGAACACGAGGCCTTGGCTCCTGGACCAGCGCCCTGGTCTCCTATTCCCAATGCAGTGTCCTGTGACCCCATATTGCCTCGACCCATTGGCTCCTGTCTGGGGAACAGCTGGGCAGCCTCCTCTGGGCCGAGCACTATAGTGAGAGTCCAGGGGCTCAGGCCCTTCTTTCTTCCTCCCCAGCCAGGAAAGGTCCTGCTGCTCAGGTGTCTTCTGGGGTCCCAGTTCCCGCTCCCGTTTAGCTCTCTCCCCTGCTTCCAGCTCCTCCTCCAGACACTACCTGAGCATCCCCAATGTCTCCCCCTTCACTGGAAAGCTCCCCCAGAGGCAGCAGACAGTTCTTTTGTGCTGACAATGAGTCGCTGGCCCCGCTTCCTTGGGCTGCCAGGGAGGGCAGGACCCGTTTGGCTCAATTTCTGCCTGGAGCTTTCCTGTACACTAGGCCTCCTTGGGTTGCAGGGATCGAGTACCTATTTGTACCTGTTACAAAGATGGGGAAACTGAGGCTGAGGAGGCTTAGTCTTTTGTGGGTTTCTTTTCCCAGGAGCTTAAGTGATCAAATGGTGCTGACTTTCTTAAATGTTTATAAAACGAAAGTGAAGTCACGTGGGTGGGATTGCATGTCTTTTAAGGAGCTGCAGCATTGCCAGGTTATACTGTTTTCTTCCCTACAGAGATGGCAGCGGTCTGGCCCTTAGCTGGTGTTCACTGCATATCACAGGCCCTTCCAGCTCACACACAGGTTATCCAGAGCGAGTGACCCGCAGGGGACCCTCCTGTGTATCAGCCTTTTATCCCAAGCCCCATTCTCTCCGTAACGGTCCAGGGATCTGCAGGGCCCAGAAACGCCCACTTATTAAAGACCTGTTGTGTGCACAGTGTAGATACAGGCGCCAGAGCACTTGGAAATGAAGCTTGTTTCTGAAACAGAGTCCAAATGGGAAGGGTTAGGTGTTGGTTCAGGGAGGTAAGTGTGATGTGAGCTGCCTCCCTTCTGCCTCCTAGGTGGCTTCTCTTGGTCTGAAAGCTGATATCAGTCCCGCAGTGCCAACTGTGTGGTCAGGCCTCAGCAGACCCCTTCCCCTCTGGGCCAGGGTTTCCAGTAAGGCAGAGCGGCAGTGGTTAACTCTGAAGCTAAAGACCAGAATCTTCTCTGGACCCAGCCCTGCCCACCCTCAGCTTCCTGCCTCTCCTCCTCTACTCTCTTCTTGCCTTCTGTTGCAGCCACATTGGCTGCTTTTTAGTTTCCAGAATGTTCTGTGCCCCCTTGTGCCACAGAACCTTTGCAGGTGCTGTCCTTCCTGCTCAAAATGCCCTTATTTCCTCTGTGCCCCGCACCTGTCTCTTCCTCGGAGAAGCCTTCCCTGCCATACAGTGAGGTTCCGTTTCCTTTTCTGAAACTTCCCTTCAGGGCAGGGGTCTCCTTGGACCCCATGCTCTTAAGGTCAAGTACCTGGTTAGTGAGCGTCTCCCCGCTGGACTCAGTCCTGGGAGGGCAACTGCGTGTCTGCTCTGCACACGTTTGGACCCCCAGGGCAGACGCAGAGCAGCTGCCAGTGTGCCGGGCTAAACTGTCAGTGTTTAAGAAACTTAGCACCGTTTGATCACTTCTCTTAAGCTCCTGGGAAGAGAAGCCAATGGAAGACTAAGCCTCCCATGCCTCAGTTTCCCCATCTTTGTAATGGAGAGAGGCCTGATATCCAGACAGTACATCCCAGGTTCGATCCTGGCTCTGCTGCTGGCCTGCTGTGTGACCTCAGGCAAGTTACTAACACTCACCTCTGAGCCTCCGTTTTCTCAGCTGTAAAATGAGGATAATGGTAGCTGGGAGGATTGTGAAGACTCAGCACACACAGAAAGCACTTAGGCTGGTGCCCAGCACTCAGGAAGTGCTCAGTAATAGATGGAGGTGGCTGATCGTGAGGACTGCCTCTAGAGCTGGCCTTCCGTGATAGCCGACTAGGCCGTGCAGAGCCTTGAGACCCCTGTAAAGTTGGGTGCGTCGGTCCTTGTAGAATTATTTTCCTAGTCTTTATTTTGGGCCACGGATCCAGGCCCCTTTCGTTTGGTTCATTCACTCTGACACTGGGTCCTGGAGATGAAGGCAAAGTGTCCCAGCCGTCTGCCCTGATGTCATCCGCCCTCCTATGGGAAGGACGCCCACGGTTCTCAGTAGCCCAAGTAGCTCCTCTTGGCTGAAAGCTCACACTTCCTGTGTGAAGGTTAGGAGAACTGGTTTTGGAGTCAGAGTTGAAATTTAATTCTAGTTTTGCCACTTGCTATTTGTGGAATCTTGATCAATGTATTAATAATTGACCTCTGAGCCCAGTTTTCTCATCTGTGAAATGGGGATGACAATGTCTGTTCCAGAGGCTGCTGTGAGGCCCAGATGAGGTCTTGCAGGTGTTTGGCGAAGGAGCTGGCACATAGTAGGTGCGCAATAAAGAGAAACTTCTAGAAATGCTTTTCCCTCCTCCCAGTTCTTTAGTGCAGGCAGTGACGTCTCCTTCGGCCATTTCATCCAGGCCAGACACCTGGGCCTTTTGCTGCAGACCTGCTCCTGGGTGTCGTCTGGGCCCAGCACGCAGCCCCTGCCCTGGGCTCTCGGCAACTCCCTCCCACCCCGACCCCCCCACCCCTCAATCCCTTGAGTAAACTCCATCCCAGGTAAACTCCCACTGACTGCCAAGCCCCACTGGGCTCCTCACTGGGGACTCTGGGCCCCCAAGTCTCAGGGCCACACCCTCCACCCACGCAGTGCCCGGGCCTGGCTCCCGCCTTTGGCCAGTCCTGGCTCGGCCTTGCACTCGGCCCAGGTCCTCTGGAAGCTCTGGCCGCGGCTGCCCGCCCCCAGCACGGCCTCTGCTCCTGCTTTCTCTGTGGATTTCCCGTCGGGCCTTTGTGATTATCAGGAGTAAAAACCAGTTCCAGTAGAGGGCTGTTATTTTAAGGACCTAGAGGGCAATAAAAAGGGTGGAATGTTGTAGAAATCTGGAAAAAAAAGCCAGAGGGATTTTTTTCCAAATCATAACTCATACTTCACTGTCTCCCTGCAGAAAAGTCTCCCCTGGCCTGGAGCCCACGCTCCTTCCCAAGGCCCGAGGCCCCCTCGCTCCCCCGCACCCCTCCCGGTCTGCCACCCTCCCAGACCCTCCCTCTCCAGCCACAGCAGCTGCTTTCCCCCCTGCCCCCACAGTGCCCCAGCCCCAGAAATCAGCCTCCTGTGAGCACCCCATTTCCCATCGAGGCCTCTGATTCCAGAGCGGAGTCCTGCGTTCCCCAAAGGAGCCTCCGGCCTTTGGAGGCAGGAAGGGGTGTGGTCGTCAGCTGCCACAAGGGAAGGCTGAGGGGGTGAAGCGACAGCTCCCCTGGCCTGTGTTCTTCTTTCTCCTTCACCCCTGCGCCACTTGCTGTTGCAAGACAGACATTTCTGAGGCCCTCGGGGGTGCCAGGCGGGGGCTCCGGGTGCTCAGATTCACAGACCTTCTCCCCCCTTGTGCCACAGGTGATTCTCCTGGGTCACTGGCTGCTGACAACCTGGTAAGTGACTCTGGGTATCCAGCTGCATCCACGCATCTCCTGGCTCTGTGCTGTGTCTCCCGAGGTGTGTGTCCACTTGTCTCGGCCCTGTGTCTACATGGCTCCCGGGGTCTGCGTCAGCCGGGTCAGGTCCTGATGCTGCCATGTTTTGGCCGGGTCACTTTGGGCGAGCGGCTCTGCCTCTCGGGACTTTGGTTTGTGTCTGGGCATAAGGACTGCACTCCCCGCAGGGGCCGGGAGGGGAAGTGTGGCAGTGCTCGTCAGACGCAGCCGGGCTCCGGCCTCATCGCAGGCTTGATTTCCAGTATTTCCATCTCTGTTATCTGTTGAGTTTCTGGGAGATTCTCTGCCAAATCAAGATTGGAAACCACTGAGCTCACAGGTGCGTTTTGCAGACTTTGAGGTGCAGTGCATGTGTAAGCAGCTGCGAGTGATGTGAACAGTGCTAGTCGTGGCTCACGACCTGGGAACAGGGCCAAACTGCAGACTTCTCAGTCACGCTCCCCAGGGTTCTGAGTTGGTGAGGCTGGGCTGGGACCCAGGCACCTGCTTTCTAAAACCAAAAGATGATGGCCGGGCGCGGTGGCTCACACCTGTAATCTTAGCACTAGGCCAAGGCGGGAGGATTTCTTGAGGTCAGGAGTTCAAGACCAGCCTGAGCAAGAGAGTAAGACCCTGTCTCTACAAAACAAACAAACAAAAAAAACCCAAAGGGTGAGATGACTTATTGAAAGAGCTATTGAGCCTGACTGCACTTAACACACAAGTACTTTGCACGAGTTTTCTGCATGTTACACTTCAGGGAACGTCATTTGAATTCATGAAGTGCCCTGCTGCGCGCTGGGGTAGGCAGGCCCCGTGGCCCTGACTGTAAGTGAGGCAGACAAGAGCCCTGTCCCTCTGGATTTTCTGTGCGGCACGGCAGGCTGGGCAGGAGCGTGGCCTGTGTGTTCAAATCCCAGCCCTACCACTTGGTAGCTGTGTGACCCTGGGCAAGTTTCTTAACCTCTGTGACCCAGTTTCCTCATCTGTGCAAGGAGGATAATGCTAGCACCTCCCTCCTAGAGTTGTTAACACACAAATGCACATAAATGAGTTAATTTATTTTATTTATTTTTCTGTGAGTCTGAACGAGTTAATTTAAAGCACTTAGAACTGCCAGATACCAGCAAGTGCTCTGTAAATGTTGACCATGATTTTCATTGGCTTGGCAAGCAAACAAATGCATAAACAATGTCAGTAGCAACACCCTAAAAAACAGAATAGGGTGGGCGCTGTGCTGGGAAAGTGACGAGGGAGGTGGAACGTAGCGTTGGTCAGTGAGGGAAGGGGTCTCGGAGTGCACGTTCAAGCTGCCACCAGTGACAAAAGGGGCCGAGCGTTCGGGGTGGAGGGGTGAGCACAGGGCGGGGCTGTGTTTGGCGGATCCCCCCGGCCCCTTGGGCCCTGGTGAAGAGTCTGTATTTGATTCCAAATGGGACAGAGAACTGCTGGAGGATTTTTAGCAGAGAAGTGACAGCGTGTGAGTGACATTACCGGCTGCTACTCAGAGAACAGAGTGGCAGTCAGGAGCCCAGCGTGGGCTGGCTATGGCAGCAGTGGTGGCAGGAGAGGATGGTGGTTTGGACCTGCAGGGACAGGGCCAGATGCAGGATCCGGGAGGGAGGTGGAGCCGGTGGGATTTGCTGACATTGCTGGCACACAGCCAGGTGGCCTCGCAGACGGTGGCCTGTTCTTGGAGGAGGCCTGCAGACCCCCGGCAGGAGGGTGGGGACCTACGGCGTGGTGGCCACCTGATGGGACTGACGTGCCTCTTCTGGCAGGGGCTGCATCGTGTTCTCAGGCTCCTACGCCTGGGCCAACTTCACCATCCTGGCCTTGGGCGTGTGGGCCGTGGCACAGCGGGACTCCGTGGACGCCATAGGCATGGTAAGGAGGGCGGGCAGCAGTGCAGGGTGGGCCCCGGCCCCGGCTCTGCCTCCTGCTCCTGTTCCAATCTGCCATCCCTTCCTGTGGTCTGAAGCCCTATAAATCTGCTTCCGGGCTTCCAGCCCACACGTCTGCACTATCCTGGCCCACGCTCCGCTTGCCTGGCTTAGAGCACCCCAAGTCTGCTGTTGTCTTCCCCAGGAAAGGCGTGGGGTGGGTCCCACCAGTGCCCCAGATTGGTCACTCTGAAAGGGCAGAGGAGCATCCACCCTATAATCCGCCTCAGGGGCTCTTTTAGGGGGTAGGGAGGCGGCTGGGAGACCCGGCCAAGAGGGACTCCACTACTTTAAAAAAGCGAGTTGACCCAGCCCAGCTGCAGTCTCCCACACGGGAGCTTCCCTGTACCCACTAAGCCCTGGGAGGCAGTGAGCGCTCCAGCTCGGACCTCTTCAGCCCATGGCTGGGGCAGCCCAGGACAGTTGAGAAGAGATTTTCTTTGTGGTTGAGATGGGTCGGATTAACTCCAAGGGACCTTCCATCTTAGAGGTCCAGGAGCCAAGTGTTGTGCCCCATCCTGGCCCCAGGGGAGACGGGAGATAGGTGGGTAGGGGCTCTGGTGGGGCTGGAAGGCCACATCCCCAGCCTGTCCCCAAACTGCCATCTCCAGCCAGGAGGCCCGTCCCCAGGGCCCTGCCTGCTTGCCTGGTCTGCTTTCCAGCAAACCCTAAGGACACAGCAGGGCATGAAACAGCATCCAGTCTGGGATCCGTGATGGGGGAACCACAGGGGCATGGTGGGAGTGTCGGGGTGTCAACTGGTGACAACATGTCGCTTGTCTTGCAGTTTCTAGGCGGCTTGCTGGCCACCATCTTCCTGGACATCGTGTACATCAGTATCTTCTACCCACGGGCCGGCCTCACGGACACAGGGCGCTTCGGGGCTGGCATGGCCATCCTCAGCCTGCTGCTCAAGCCCTTCTCCTGCTGCTTCGTCTACCAGATGTACCGGGAGCGTGGGGGTGAGATCCTGATCCGCACTGGTGAGGCCACCACCTCCGGCCAGCTCCCCCACGCCATGCTCTCCCGTGCCTGGGCCCCAGCCGCTGCCCTGTGGGTCGGCCTTGCCCTGTGGGACCAGGGCTCCTGGTGCAGGGAGGAGCGTGGCGTGGTGCTCTGCCCAGGCTGGAAGGCGTGCAAGTGCCTGGTCTCTGCTGCAAGAGCCCTGTGGTCCCCTGGCTGTCCTGATCCACTGTGACCTTTCCCTGCTGTCAGGCTGCGACCAGGGCCTCCTCCCAACCCAGAGCTCGGGCGCAGCTGGGGGAGCCATTCAGTTCCCAGAGGCAGCCTGAGGCCTGCAGGCATCTGCGGGGGCAGCTTCTCACCTCTCTTCCCACCTGGCCCTTTGCTGGAGCCCCACTCTCCTGCCACATGGGGTCATCCCTCTCCTGGGGCAGAGACAGTGCTGGGTGGCCAAGGGAGAGCCATGGGAGCCTCACTTTCCCCGCCGACCAACCCTCTCCCCTCTCGCCCTCTCCCACGCCCTCCCTGAACTCCCGTACCCCTTCTCATGGTGGCCAAGCCATTTTCCCACTCTCTGACCCATGCTTTCACTTCCTTTCTCTCTTTTTGAGACAGGTGGGGAGGGGTGGGGAGTGGCCTTCTACCTTTCACTCGTGAGAGGTCCCGAGTGGCCCGTGACTGGCCCAGGGGAGCAGCCAGGGCGAGGACAGGAATGGCCTGGGGCCGCCCACCCTGGCTGACCTCAGCACTGGCTGGACCTGCCCCCCTGGTGATGGGATCCAGGAATGTTCCTCCCATTGGACCGATGAGGAAACTGAGGCCTGTAGCCCTTGGGACTTGTTCAGGATCCCAGGCCAAATGTGCACAGTGGGGGATGTCCTCGTGCCTGGGAGAGGAGCCCGTGGGCCCAGGGCTCAGATTCCTGAGCATGGCCTGCTTGGGCAGGCACCATGGCCTGGCAGCCAGGGGCACTGGCTTTGGGCTCAGGTTTCAGTCTCAGCGTTGCCAGCTTACAGCTGTGTGATCTCAGGTTAGTCAGTTCATCTTTTTGACCCTCAGTTTCTTCATCTGTAAAGTGGGAACGACAAAAATACCTGCTCCGTAGGGATATGAGAAGATCGAATGAATGATACGTACTAAAGGCTTAATGCCTGGGGCTACTCCCACTGTCACTGTCCTTGGCGTCAGGACACCCAGCTCTGGCCTTGGGGGGCTAGACCTTGGTCTGGACTCACTAGAAGCATCTGAGTTCTCACCCTCCTTTCTCCTCCCCCCACGTCCGCTGCCCTCCAGGCTTCCTCGGACCTTCTCAGGATCGCAGCGCCTACCAGACAATTGACTCTGCAGAGGCGCCTGTGGACCCCTTTGCAAGCCCAGAGGACAAGGGTCAAACCGCCCGTGGGTACTGAAGCCAGACCTGCTGTGCCTGGCCCCAGCCTGGGCACCATCGCCTTCCTTGTGCCTGGGAGGTCGTTCCAGGGATGCTCCTGGCCTCCCTTTCTTGGACCTAAGATGGAACGTGTCCTCCCCTTCCCCATCTCAGGGCTTGTCTCAGTCAAGTGCCCCAAGAGGCCAGGGCTCAGCGCTGTGCACACTCCTGTCCCAAACTCCCTGAGGCCTCCCCTTAATTCAAGGCACCCACGGGTCCCCAGGCCGGAACTGTGGTCTCTTTCTTCACCTCCCACCCCATAGCTGCACCACGGAGGCCCCAGTCTGAGGCAGGCTTAGGCGTCTGAGGGCCGGTGATACCCCTACGGCTCCCCCCAGTTTGTCGCACCCTCCTGCAGGAGCTCTGAGAGCTTTGGGCTGTGCTCAGCCCCAGGGGCAGTTGGGCATGGGAGTGAGGTCCCCGTGCTTCTCACTGCCTGATCACTTGGTGCCTGGGGACCCTGGGGCTAGAGGTGGGAGGTCCCTGCAGCACCCATGACCCACCACAGCCTCCAGCTGCCCTTCTTGGGGCCATGGCATTGAAGATGGCATTAAAGTTTGGGGAATTCTGTAGCTAGGCTTTGTTTCGAGCCACGTTCTATCTCCTGGCTGGGCTGGGGCCTGCACTTGCCACTCCTGGGAAGATTCCTCTTCTGAATCCCCAGGAGGAGCCTGGGCCGAGCTGCCCCGTTCCGTTGTGGCAGGAAGAAGCAGGGCACTTGCGCTTCAGCTGGGCTGGGCCTGCCCTGTGCCCGGCTCTGGCGCCGAGGCCACAGCAGAGGGCACTGGTGGGTGTGCGCGTGGGCACACCTTTGTCTGAACCAGCAGGCCTGGGTATTGGCATCAGTCCTGCTCTGCTACTCACTAGCTGTGTGCCCTCAGTATCTTCGGGAACAGGGCTGGTGCCTGCTCAAAGGTGGTGATGCAAACTGAACGTAAAGTGCCTGGCCCTGCGTGACAGCAAAGTTGCTATTTGAGCCACTGATGTCAGGTTAGTTCCTGGCAGCCCCTGTGTTCTAGTCACAGCTGACTTGGGCCAACATGTGTCCAGAAACTCCTCGGGTCCGCCCCGAGGCCAGGGCCCACCCCACTACGATTGGTCTGGCCGTTCACACTTGGCTCTTCTGCCGTCGGGCACCAGGTGCCTGGGCTTTTCCAGGCCATCCTGGCTTGTCCCTGGCACCAAGAGGTCAAGGCCTACCTAGTGCACAGCCCCCACCGTTCTCCTGTATCCATCAGTGCATCAGAAGAGGCCGCGCACCCGCCAGGTGCCGAGCGTGGCCCGGGCTGCAGTGGCGAACTCAAGGGCTGCTCTCTGAGATTTAGGGATCTCCCCATCAGGAGGATTGTACTCCGAGGCAAGACCCCTGAAAGAAGGGAGCGCAGACCTCCAGGCCAGTGAGGGAGGCTGCTCTGGAGAAGGGACTCGTGCCCCGGGTGGAGGGATGCGAGTGACCGCAGTTGTGCGAAACTGGAAACATCCTCACTGTCGGGAGACGGGCCAGTAAGTCCACTTGTTGCATTGGGTGCTACCCCGCAGTTACGGCGAGTGACCTGGAACTATTCCTGTAAACGCTGGTCCCCCCCACACGAACAAAGCGGGTTGCAGAATGGCATTAGTGTGAATTTTAAGACCTCACAGCAAGGCCATATACTGTTCTCGGGTGTATGTGCAGTAACATACAAAAGTAGGGACCAGGAGGACACATGTCCAGTTCATGACTGCAGTGGCCTTGAGTGGCGGAGGAGTGTGGCCGAGGGGCACGGGACTCTTTCTCTTGTTTGTACCAGTTCTGGGCACGGGGAAGGCTTGCGGCCGACATGCTTGTGCACCTGTGTCGTGAACGTGTCCGATTCCCAAAGGGAATGAAAAGCGAGGGCAGGGCCTCGGCCCGGGCAGTGGGGACAGATGACAGAGCCCCCCAAGCACAGCGGTGGTGCGTCCAGAGGCCTGGGTTCCTCGCAGTCCCAGACGCCCAGGCTGGACTGGCTGTCTGGGGCGGGGGCAGAGGAAGGCTCCCGTCTCAGGTAGGGTTCCCCAGAAGCAGACCCTGGCAGGAAAGCAAGGAATCTGGGCTTCCTGGTCATCGAAAGGGGCCACTCCGAGGGTGGGAGAGGGTGACTTAAACGTCCGGGCACTCCGGCTCCCTGACCGTGCAGGCGACATGGCTCCAGGAGCCCGAGGCCATCTGAGACAGACAGGAGTAGTGAAGGTCTCCAGTGTGGCCCACCCCTCCACACAGGCCCCACGAGGGACAGTGCTCACATATAACCAGGGCTGAAGAGCCCCCCATGAGTGAGGCTGTGTTCCAGATGCAGGGGGTGCCAGAGTGGGGGGACAGTCACCCGGGAGGTGCTATCTAGCATGAGAAGCTCCAGGTACAGGCACAGCTAACCAGGAGGCGTGAGGAGGAGCACGCCTGCCCCGGTGTGGCAGGGGCTGAGAGAGGGAGGGGAAGATGAGGAAGGCAGCTGGCGTCAGATGGTGCAGGTTAGTAGGTCATTTTAAGGACTTTGGCTTTTGTTGAGTGAGGCGGGAGCCCCTGGAAGGCCCTGGGCGGAGTCGGACATGGGCTGACTTACATTCTGACAGGACCATGTGGGTGGCTTGGAGCAGGGGGTAGGAGTGGGGGTGTTGACAAGTGGTCACTCTTGGACGTACTTTGAAAGCGAGCAGCGGGTCTGCTGTGGGGTTGGCCGTGGGAGGCAGAGAGGAGCCAGTGACCGCGAGGACTGGGCCCGAGCGGCTGGGAGGCCGGGAGTTCAGTCTCGGGTGGGCCACGCCGTGGGAACAGGGCGCCAGACATTCCCACCACCGTGTTCCTTTTAAAAGGCCCGTGTCAGCAGGGACTTCGGAGAAGGACACTCTCCAGGTTTGAGGTTATAGTGTCTGATGTTCTAGAAACTGTCAAGCACAGGAAGAAAATTCCACTTCTCGTCTCCTGCTGGAGAGGCTTGAAGTCGCTTGTCCAGTTTTCAAATCTATTTCTTGTTTTCTCAAAGCTGAGCCCCCCAGATGAGGAAGCCAGAGAAATTGCCCAGGGGAGGTCACTGCCTTCTCCTGTTGGCCAAAACGGGACCAGAGCTGGTAGTACCCACAGGGCCCCACCCCTGCCTGTCCTCAGTCTCCAAAATGGCCCAGAAGTTCCAGTTTTCACAGCCTGTCTCCAAACTGGCTCTGGAGCCAGCGAGGCTTGGTTTAAATCCCAGAGATGCCCTGAAACTGGCTATGTAAGAAACGACAGTCTCTTAACCTCAGTGTGCCTCAGTTTTGTCATTTGAAAAATGGGGATAATATAATAATAGTGTCTGACTCAGGGATTAGCGGGAATTGAAAATGGTGTGTTTAGTAAATGTTTTAGATCTCATTACCCCTATTACCAAGAGAGATGGTGACCAGTCTGTCTGGCCATCCATCCATCCATTCATTTATTATCGATTCTATAAACATTTATTGAGTGCTTTCAATACGTTTTCAAAAGATTGGAAAATTTTTCAGGAAGTTTACATTTCAGTGGAGGTTTTCCTCCCCGGTAGCAGCAGAAGTCTGAGGGTCCTGTTCTCCAGGTGGTTGGGGGCTTGTGTGCACCACTTGAAGTCCAGAAGCTACCTGCACAGTCCACAGGTGATTACAGAAAGTCTTAGCTGACATGGAAACTCAGAATCACAGATTTGAGCTTGAAAGGAGCTTAGAGCTCCCCTAGCCCAGTGGTTTTTTAAAATATTTTGTTTCATACCCTTTGCTCCAAAGAAATATTACCCAGTATGTACAAGAGTGAGTGTGACCAAGCACCCTCCTCCCATCACTGCGAGGGCACCCAGAGCACAACGTGAAAGTGACCTCCTAGATCCTTGCCCGGGACGCAGGCCCAGAAAGAGGAGCTGTGGACAAGGGCACACGGAGACTCGATTTCAGAGCTGGAACGTGGCAACGCGATTAGGATGCCAGTGGGGTTTAAAAAGAAAAACAACTTCTTCAGAGGAAAACCTGATGAAAATCAGAAGCTCAAAGGCTAGGTTAATTCACAGAATAATTCATACGCCCGAAGAGAGAATTGGTAGTCTGGAAGATAGATTCGAAGAAATTACTCAGAATGCAGCAAAAAGAGACAAAATATGAAGGAGAGGTTAAGAAACAAAGGACTGAGTTTGGGACAATATAAACATAGCCAGAATTCCTGAAGGAGAAGATGGGAGAGAAGCAACATTCAGAGAGATAATGGCAGAGTATTTTCCAAAATGGAAAGTTGCCAAACCTCAGATTCAAGAAGCCAAACAATTCCCAAACAGAATAAATAAAAAGAAACCTACAGTTAAAGTCGTAAGGGCACATTGTTCATTGACGACTGTATCTTCAGCACCTAGAACAGTGCTGGAAACCAGCCAGTGCTTCATACAAGTTGTAGAATGAATGAATGAATGAAAACTGCAGAACACCAAAGACAAAATTTATGATCCGAAAAGCAGCCAGATAGAAAAGATAGCGTCCCAGAAGGAATGACAATTACTGGCAGCTGATGTCTCAACAGCAACGACAGAAGTCAGAACACAGATGATATCTTGAAAGTGGTGAGAAAAATAACTGTCAACCTAAAATTGTGTGTACCAGTAAGGTATCTTTCAGACATGAGTGTAAAATAAAGACATTCAGGAGAATGACAGTAGAGTTTATCACCTATAGATCTTCAATACAGAAACGTCTAAAGAAGCTTTTGGTGGAGCAGGGAAATTTTTCCAGAAAGATCTGGATGCACAAAGAAAATAGTAAACATGTGGTTTAGTCTTCAAGACAATAATAATATATAAATCAGGAGAAGCTGAACAGAGACAAAGTGTTCCAAAGGCCCTTTTTTGTCTGGAAAGAGGGTAAATGCTGGATTAGCTTTAGGTTTTGTTAAATATACCTAATAAAATATCTTGGATAACCACTGAAAGAATAGATAAGGACTGTGCCATTTCCAAGCCAGAAGTAGGAAAAAAAAATCCTGAAAAAAAAGAAAATCTTGATCAATTCTAAAAAATGCAAGAAAGGAGGAAAGAATTTGACCATTAGCAAGCACAAAAATAAGATGGCTAAAATAAGTATGTCAAAGTTATACACTTGTAAATGAATTAAGTTCTAGTTAAGATACAGGATCGTCAGATCAGATTTTTCAAAGTTCCAGCTATATTGTGTGTACAAGTGACATACCCAGAAGTATGGACTCAGGGGGGCTGAATGGAAAAGGATGAAAAAGTTATGCCAGGCAGAGGGGACCAAAACAGAGCTGGGGTAGCTAAATTAATACCCCACAATTTGACTTTAAGGCAAAAAATATTGCTAGAGATAAAAGGATCCATCCACCAGGTATGGGAGGAGATAGTAGACACAGACTTAGGAAGGACGCAATAATCACTCTCTCTTTCAAGAACTGCTTTAGGGTTTAAAAGGCTCTTTGGCATTTATTTGTTAAACATCTGACCCTCACATCAAACCCGGGAGATAGGTGAGGTAGGTATTACCACCCTCCTTTTACAGAAGAGACGCCTTAGGTTCAGAAAGGTTAGGGACTTGCCTACGGTCACACAGCAGCATAACAATCTTGATCACAGGTCTTCGGACTCCTGGCCCGGTGCTCCTTCCTCTCCCAGCAGGTGCTTAGAAAGGAGCAAGCATACAATCCCGGCAGAGGGAGGGAAGGGCACGGCAGGGCACGGCGGGGAACAGCGTAGGCAGAGGCTTGGCAGGGGGCAAATTCAGGGACGTTGGGAGCTTTGAGTGTGATTGGGCCAGGCTCACGGCAGGACGAGGGGTGGGTAGGGTGGATCCATGCACCCCAGGGGGGACTGGAAGGCCAGGAGAGTTTCGCCTGTCTGGCTGGCGCAAAATGTCTGCACCAGGCCGCCCGCCTTGCTAGCGGATTCGCGGTGCCTGGGCCGGGACCCGCAAGCAGAGAACCGCGTGCGCAGCAGACGCCGGAGGCCACGCCCACGGGGCGGGGCCGCTCTGCTCGCTGACATTCCTCCCCCATCCCCCACCGGCCCGCGTCGTTAGCCGTCCCAACCCAAAGTCCCCTCCAGGTTCAAACGAGACTGCGTGCGGGCGGACCCGAGGAGGACTGACGCGCGTGAGGGCAGGAAACTGACCGCAGGCTCTTTTGGTGGGGACAGGCGAGAGGCTCTGCGTGTCCTCAAGTGGACAAGGATGCGGGTGGAGCGGCGCGGGGGGCAGGCGGAGGGAGGCGTGAGAGGCAGGGAGATGGACAGATGAGCCCAGGCGTGGGGGGTGGTGTAGGAAGGGATCCTGTGGATTAGCTGCCTCAAATCAGCTTTGGCAAAAGGTGGGGGTTGGGGGGATGGTCCTGGCTGGGAGCCCGCGCTGGGGAGCCGCCCCGAGGCCCGGGGCTGGGCCGGCAGCCTGCCTTTCTAAGCTCCAGTTTCCTCATTTTTAAAACAGAACCCAAGTCTCAGGGCTGCGGTGCAGGTGAAATGACAGATGCCTGCTGAAGGCCGCAGGGTGCCTAGCATGGTTCAGTCATTCACGTATTAATAACGTGGTCATAAGCCCCTCCTGTGTGCCATGCCCTAGTCTATGGGCTGCAAATACGCACGGAAAAAACAGACAAAACAGCCTGTACTTGTGCGGCTCATAATCCCCTGCAGGGAGAAACACACTCCTTTCGTCCCAGTGTTAGGTGGCCGTAGTAAGTGCCACAAGGAAGTAATGCAGGAGCCGGCAGGGAGCTGCAGGTGGCGAGAGTGAGGCAGGGAGGGTCAGTGGCGTTGGAGGCAGGACTCAAGGCCTGAGGGAGAGGGCAGAGAGGTCGAGCAGAGGGAGCAGCAGTGCAAAGGCGCGGTGGTGGGGGCACGCGTGGCCCGTTGGGGGAACAGCCACGAGGCTGGTGTGTTGGAGCAGAGTGAGCTAGGGGGACAGGAGGGAGGGCAGGCTGAGAAGGTAGCGGAGAGCGGGAGAGTGAATGCTTTAGACATTGTGGGCCTTAAGGTCTCTGTTCCAGCCATTCAGCTCTGCCCTGGTAGCCAGGAAGGTGACAATCCATGAACCAGTGGGCGTGGCTTCCTTCCAATATAACTTTATTTGTGTAAGAAGCCACTGCCCATGCCATAGTGTGGCAACCTTGGGCCTCAGAGGCTCACAGGGGCACTGAGTGGGCTGGGGAGCCTTCGGGGCATTTGGTTTGATTTAAGTGCTCACACAATCAGCCTGTGTGGGGACAGGGCTGTCAGCCATGGGGACAAGGGCAGGATCAGGGAGACCAGCTGGGAGGCTGGAGGTGATCGTGGCTTGGCCCGGGGAGGTGGGATGGAGGCAGAGCAGAGGTCAGATTCTGACTGCCTTTGGAAGGGAGAGCACGTGGGATTAGCTGCCGGTGTGAGGGAGAGGGCGTCAGGTGGCTCCAGGATTTTCATCTGAGCCCTGGGAAGCCTGGCGCTGCCATCGGTGGAGAAGGGGACATCGCGGAGATAGGAGACAGCTGGTCTTCGGGATGGCAGGGAGTTCAGATGCTGCAGTGCCCATGAGACATCTGGGCGGGCGTGTGGAGGAGGCGCAGACCTGCCCCGCCAGACCTGTCTGCAGCAGCTGAGAGGTCTGCAGGGAGCGGAGGTTCCCTGGAAGGCAGCTCTGTGGGGCCGGTCGCATAGGGGGAGGTGGGGCAGGAACTGGCATTTGCTTGTGATGAGGGTGAGAAATGGCCTGGGACCTGGAGGCTCAAGAGGGGTGTTCGGCAGGGGGGTTGTTTTGTTTTATTTCTTCAAGATGGAAGCAATAACCGGCTGTTCTGTGCTGAGTGTGACTGTTCAGTAGAGATGTGGGACGTGTTGACGGTGGGGGCCCTGCCTAAGGGGGCTGACATCTGGGCCTGTGCCTGGTCCCCAAGCTGTGCCCTGGGGCTGTGGGGGCCATGCTAGCCCCGGGTGCTGCCCATGGGCAGGTGAGACAGGAAAGCACCCAGAGCACAGGGGGGAGGGCCAGCTGGGAGGGGACCACGGCTGGTTGGTCCCTAGCAGGGGAGGCCACAGGCACATGTGCTGAGGGGGGTGGCCAGGAGGAGGTGGCAGGGGTTTCAGGACAGAGGAGAGAGTAGGAAGCAGTATCCAGGAGGGGGGGACCAGAGTCTGATTCTCGAGCGTCCTTTCAGGCCCACGCAAGGTGGCAGGAGGACCGGGGGCGGCAGTCAGTGCACGTGTGGGGTTGCCTCCAGCCACTCTCCCCTGCCAGGTGCGGGCGAGGGGGGCGCTGCCTTCACCAGCCTTGTAGTTTCACCAAGCGAGTGTGGCAAGGACAGGGAGGGCTCGAAGGGGATGATTATAATTCTTGATCCTGAAGCTGCCGAAGGAGGGAGAGAGACATCCAGGGCACAAGGGACAGCTGGAGAGCGATGGGGCCAGAGGGTTGGGGAGTCATGGGGGAGGCCTGCTGGCGTTGGGGCACTGGAGGGCGTGAGCTGGACAGGCAGCGTGGACTCCGAAACTGAATTAGTGGAGGGGGCAGTTACTTCAATGACAAAGTCGGGGGAGACCATGGGAGCAGGTGGCCGAGGTCAGGTGAAGAGCAAGACTGGGGGAGGGGAGGAGGGTGAGGGCTCCGAGGGCCAGGTGTCCTTCGGGACTCCTTGTGGATGGTGACATCATGCACAATTCAGGCAGGCGTGTCTTGGAGAAAGTGGCAGGAACCGAGAACTGAACATGTCCGAGAATGGAGGCTCCACCCAGACGTCCTTCAGCGCAGACAGCTTAGAGCTGGAGTGTTTCCAAGAGAGGGGAGGGAGAGTGGTCTGGAAGTGGCAACACAGGCTCCCCCCTCCCAGAGAGTGGCCTAGGCAGTGGCGTACACTTGGTGGCGGGGGGGGGGGGGGCGGCGATATCGGTCAGTGTTAGAAAGAGCGGGCACAGGAAGACACCAGCAGATGACACGGAAAGGGGGAAGATAGTGGGGCAGGAGAGCCCCCAAGAGGCCCAACCGTCAGGGGCAGGCCCTCGGGACAGCGTGGGCTGGGTGGAGGCAGCCAGGGTGCTGCCAAAGGGTGGGGCTGGGGACCAGAGCTGGGCCGGGGCTGGGTGGGATCCAGGGCAGCCTGTCCTCTCGCCCCAGAGCCCACGTGATCAAACAAGCCCGACCACTGAGCATGGCGTAGACCAAGGACACCGCCCTGGAGCCCATGGAGCTACAGCCGGACACCAGCCACAAGGAGAACGTGCCCCCGAGGCTTGGGGCACCCCTGAGGCCAGGCAAGAGGCTTAGTGGGCCTGAGTGGGCCCCTGCAGGCATTGGCCCAGAGCACCTGTCCCAGACCTCGCTAATTCTAAAGATTTGCCGCCCACAGGCAGCTACTTGCAGGACAAAGTCTTTCCGGGCTAGGGCCTAGGCAAGTGAGGTCAGGAAGAAGGGGCTCAGGAGTGGGCCCGACTGGTGCCCCTGGCTGAGATGGGGCTCTCGTAGGTCAGTCTGTGCCAGGGGGGTGGTGGGCTGGGGACCCCCCTGCTCGGGCTCTCAGGGCTGTAAGAAGGCCGCAGAGCTGATCCAGGCAAGGGTGGGAGCAGCCCAAGAACACATTGAGATTCTGATTCATATCCCAGTTTCCTGGTGTTCTAGCTGTGTGACCATGGGGCAAGTTGCTTAACCTCTCTGAGCTTTAGTTCCTATCCACAGAAAAGCAGCAACTTTGAGGGTCCACTCCACCTGCCAGGCCCAGTGCCATGAGCCTCCTGGGTGCTTCCTCCATCCTGACGAGGACTCTGGGGCTGTGGAGTGGCCTTGGGGACTGAGAGGAGCTTCCAAGCCCCACCTCTATGTGCCCCAGAGCCTCTCACTTTCTGCCAATTGCTCTATGGGGTCTCGCTTTCACCCCAGCCTGCTGTCCTGTCTCCTCTGTGCTCAGGCTGGAAGTCAAGGATTCAGCCTTGATTCTTTTCTTTCCTTTACCTTCCTCTTCCGAGCCTGTTGTCTCTACCTCCGAAGCTTGTCTGAACCTTCTCTCTACCCACCTGCTCACCTGCCACCCTGGTGCCTGGGACCCCCTCAGCAGCCTCCTAAATACCTCCCTACTTCCCCGTGTCCCCTACCACCTGCCTCCAAGACCCCCAGGGAGCACCCATCGGTCCACTCTGGAGACACAGCTGGCAGCAGACCCCTAAAGTCCTGGCTTCCTCTTCCTGGGGCCCTTTCCCTGCCCAGCTCTGAGGCCAGACGCTCCCCCTGTCCCTCCTGAGCACTGACCACCGAGTCCTCCCCCAGGGCATGACTGTCTCTCCTCTCTTTAGAGCAACAGAGATTCCGGAGAAGCCCGGGCGTCAGCCTGGGCAGTGGATGTGGCCAGTGGGTGCCCGAGACGGGGAGGCCTGCTGCCACACCCTCCCCAGGGGCAGTGCTGCACCAGGAGCCCTGCAGGGTCCAGACCAACCTTGCCAGCCCTGGTCCCCGCCTGGGCCTAGTCCTGAAGGACAGCATGGGCCCGCTGGTCAAAACAGGCTTCTGGCAACAGAGTAACCTGCAGCCCGCAGCTGGGAGGCCCCGGGGCAAGGCCCGAGAGTTTGTCCAGCAGAGTAACCTGAGCATAAGCGAGACCACCAGCCCCCGCCTCTGGCCGGAGCGTGGGGAAAGCTTGGGGCCCCACATGCTGCCCTGGGGAAGTCCCCTACCCCAAGAGCCACTGGCTCGCCCATCCCGCAGCCTGATGCAGTCCAGGCTGCTGGCCACAGACACCCAAAGCCTGGACTTCAGGCCCGCTCCAGGCTTTGCCCGTCTCAATGGGCGCACAGAGCCAGGCCCCAGATCCTGGCGTGGCCCGGGGAACTGGACCTCCAGGCTTGAGGGGGGACCCCTCACCCTGGAGGACCTGGCTGCCCCTGCCCAGAGCCAGGCTCGGGTCCCATCCCACGCTGCCATCCACCAGCTACAGGCCTCCGTACGACGCCTAGAGCAGGAGGCGGGCCGTCTCAAGTGCAGGGCGTCCCGGGAGTCCCCAGGTGCTGCTCAGTGGGACCCCTGCCCCAGCAGTGGCCAGGCACCCCAGCCCAGCCGGCCTGTTCTTGCCTCGTGTCATGAGAGGAAGAAGAGACACCCCCGAGGCCACAGGAAAACTGCAGATGGTCAGGCTGGTCTCTCAAACTCTTGGACACGCGGCAAGCCAGTGTTGCCGGAGACCACTTTGGGGATGCTTCCTGGAGATCTTGACCCTGAGCAGGGGCCCTTTCCTGCCCACCCCGTACGGCCCGGGGAGGACTGCTCCCCAGAGCCTGTGTGTGGCAGGGCGCAGAGGGGCCACCCCCGTCTCCGTCAAGGGGTGAGCAGCAGGGAGGCCACACCCTGCTCTTCAGCCTTCTCCAGCGCAGCCCGGGGGGGCCTACCTAGGCGGAAAGGAGAGGAGGGGGTCCCAAGGGAGCTGGCCAGCAGGAAGGAGGAGAGGACGGCTTCCTGTCTACCAGACACGGTCCCAGCCGGGAGCACCCCGCAGGTAGCAAGGAGCACCCCGAAGGTACAGGCCAGAGGAGGCTGGGAGTGGGGGAGGGCGAGTCCTGTCCCACCTGCTCCTCGGCCTGAGAACGGTGTCACGTCCTCTCGTTTCCCAGAACCAGGCCCCAAACATTGTGGCTCTGGAAGCGGAGGCAGCCCGGTGAGGCCATGGCTGGGTGGGGGTGGGCATGGGGGTGGGGGACATGCTCCCAGGACAGCTCCTCTCCCTGGGCTGTCCCTGCTGGGGAATGAGGAGAGCCTCCTGTCCCAGTGACGAGATCACTGCTGCTCCTGGGTTCGGGCACTGGGAACCCTGACCTGAGGCTGCCCTGGACTTTTGTCAGTCAAATGGGTGTTCTCCTGCCTCCAGGGCCTTTCTTGTCTGGGACTTCCAAGTCTAGCCCCCAGTGAGAGGGAAGTCCTCCCTGCTGCGGCATGCCCGTCACCCTTGTGATTGCTGCAAGGGTGCGTGGGTGGCGCCCAGCCTCCAGCTGCTCCCTGGGAGTAGAAGGGCCGGGTCTACCCCCGATCAGCCCTGGTCTGTGCCCAGCTGGCAGCTGCTGTCCAGATGTCTCAGAGCCTGGAGGCACTTGGCGCGGAGACGGCGGGCCGTGGCAGTCGCGGGGGCACTGGGCCGCCGGCAGCTGTTGCGAAAGGGCCTTCGGGCACTGCGGTGGGCCCTGCGGCTCCGGGAGGCCCGGCTGGAGGCAGCGTGGGGACGATACATGAAGGCCCTGCTGGCCCGGAGCTTCCGAGAGGTCAGGGGTCTCCAGGTTGGGCCAGGGGAGGTGTGAAGCCCTGGTGTGTCGGGGAGGAGGCTCTGTCTACTGAGAGGGCACCCACTGGGCTCAGGTTGCACCTCATGAATGATCAGGGTAGAGCATGTAGTTACAAGTCCAGGCACCTGAACTAGCTCTGCCAGAGTTCAAATCCTGCCTCCACCACTTTATGGCTGTGTGACCTTGGGCAAGTTAGTTAACCTCTCTGTGCCACCTCAGTCTTTTTATCTCTAAACTGGGATAATAATAGTACATACCTCTCAAGGTTGTTGTGAGATTAAATTAATGAATATAAGGGACTTGGAACCCTGCCTTAGCACCTAGCAAGCATTCTACCACGTAAGTGGTTGGTATTTTTTATTAGTGGTTTGCCAGCCAGGACCGGAA
Source organism: Avahi laniger (assembly GCA_963575035.1). Classification (NCBI taxonomy): domain Eukaryota; kingdom Metazoa; phylum Chordata; class Mammalia; order Primates; family Indriidae; genus Avahi; species Avahi laniger. Next base: position 18,754 of record CAUYSK010011206.1, on the reverse strand, counting down.
GGGTATGTCCGTGTTCTTCCCTCCTTGGAAAAAGGGTGCTCTGGGAGGCCCAGCCCCAGGTTTTATCTCCCAAGGAAAGCCCTGCCTCTAGGGATCCATTTCTCCATTCATTCATTCCTTCATTCCCAAAGAGACAGGGTAGTTCAGTGGTTAAGACCACAGGCTTTGGAACCTGATAGGGGTATTTGACTCCTGTCCCTGTCCCTGCCTGGTGCTCTCTTGGGAGCACATTTGAGGCCGACATCCCCTTCCCCCTTCTCTCCTGACCCAGTGGAGAAACCTGGCTCTGCAACGGGAGCAGGGGAAGCATCCCATCCAGGCTGGGTCAGGACTCCCACCCTCCAGGGGGGGCCGGGGCCAGGGCCCCTGCTTGGGAAGGAAGGCAGTGGTGGACCCTGCCCAGAGAAGCAGGTAGGCTGGGACTCCCCAGGTGGTCAGTGTGGCCTGGGCAGCTGGTGGCCTTCCCTCCCTCCTTCCTACCTTGCTGCCCCTCCTTCCCCTCCCCACGAGAGAATGGGATGTAGCGAGTAGACACGAACAAAGATTTATGTGAAAGATGTCCATCACGTCATCGTTTATAATTGTAAGAACTTCGAAACAGCCTAAATGCTCAACAGTGAGTGAGGATATTAGGGTTTGACACATAATGAACAATGGAGCAACCATTCAATAGGATGTTTAGAAGACTTTCAAAAAATTCCTTCCCACTCTTTTTTTCCTTTATTTTTCTTTTTAATGTCTTTGTTGGTCTTATTTCCAATCATAACAGTAATGCACGCTTGATTTGAAAAAACATTAAAAATAGTCGAAAGTATATTAATCAGCTAGAAAGCTTCATCCCCTCACATCCCCCTCTTTGGAAGTATTTTTATGAGTATGTGCATAGAATTTTTAAAGGCAAGAAGCAAATGGTATGACAATGTTAAAGAAAAAAGGAAAAGGAGACTAAAAATAGTATCTAAAATATTTTTTACCAAACATGTGAAACAGTGAATAGAAAAAGGACTAAAAGGAAAACAAGTACTAAAATATTGCACAATGTGAATATACTTAACACTACTGAACTGTACACTTAAAAATGGTCAAAATGCGGAGGGGGGATGGTGGCTCGCACCTGTAATCCTAGCACTCTGGGAGGCCGAGGTGGGCGGATCGTTTGAGCTCAGGAGTTCAAGACCAGCCTGAGCAAGAGTGAGACCCCATTTCTACTAAAAATAAAAAAAAATTAGCTGGGCAACTAAAAATAATAGAAAAAATTAGTCGGGAGTGATGGTGCACACCTGTACTCCCAGCTATTTTAGAGGCTGAGGCAGGAGGATCCCTTGAGCCCAGGAGTTTGAGGTTGCAGTGAGCTATGATGATGCCACAGCACTCAAGCCAGGGTGACAGAGCAAAACTCTGTCTCAAAAAAAAAAAAGGTCAAAATAATCCCAGCACTTTGAAGGGCCAAGGTTGGAGGATTGCTTGAGGCCAGGAGTTCAAGACCAGCCTGAGCAACATAGTGAGACCCCATCTCTCCAAAAAACAAGAAAAATTAGCCTGCCTGATGGCCTGCGTCTGCAGTCCTAGCGACTTAGGAAGCTGAGGCGGGAGGATCGCTTGAGCCCAGGAGTTTGAGACGGCGGTGAGCTGTGATGGTGCCTTTGCACTCCAGCCTGGGCTAGATAGAGCGAGACCCTATCTCTAAAAAAAGAAAACGAAAGAAAAAGATGGAAATAGTGTTTATCTCTGTTGGTTGTTTTCTTTTTCATTTTCCCAGTTTCCCACTTCAGCAGTATATTGTTTTCGTTCTTATTTTTAAATTGAACAAATGTATTTAAACAATTATTTAAATGGTATGTTAAAAAATATATGTTGTAAAAAAAAGTCCAAACAGTACTGAAGAAAATAAAGCAAAGCAGAATCCCCCACCCCATGGCTTTTATAATCAGGGATAAAATGAACAGTCTGGAAGCGGGGGCTTGGCACCCCGGCTAAGGGCGGACAGCACCGCCTGGAGCGGGGTGGACAGGCGGGGACCATGTGCCCTCCCTCGGCCCAGCTTCCGTTTCTCTCCGACAGCTTCACCCTTAGCCCAGGGAGTCCGAGGGAGGAGGAGAGAACTCCGTGCATTCGGTCCCATCCTGGGCAGAGACCAGACGGTGAAGACGGGAGAGTCCAGACGCTGCAGGCCCTGCGGCAACTGGCTGGTGAGGTGGTGTGTGCTGGGGAGGGGGAGAGATGGAGGCAAGCCAGGTGGGGCCTGAGCCCCCGCACCAGGTGGGGAGTGGACGGGGGAGCCCAGAGAGAATGAGCAACTTCCCAGACATGACCTCCACGAGGACCCATTTTACTGTGCCCATTTTTAAAATTGTGCCCATTTTACCGAGGGGGAACTGAGGCACAGAGACATTAAGTGACCAGCTTGAGGACACACAGCATGAGAGATGCCCAGATGCATTTGGGTGACACTGACACTGATAGAGGCCCACACCAGAGGCTTGAGTGTTGGAACTAGATGTCCCTTACTCAGGCACCAGAGATGGGGAGGTCCAGGGGTGGGTGCGACTGGCTTCCCAGGCGTAGTAGCCTCCTGGCTCTGACCCTCCCCTTCGCTCTCTCTCTCTCTCTCTCTCCTCCCTCTCTCCACAGTCTTCCTCCTGTGGTGCCATCAGAAGGAACAGGCCAGGAAGGACAGGAGGGTCCCAGGGGAGGCCACTGGGGCCACCCAGAAGACCTGGAGGACAGGGAGGCCCCCCCCAGCCTGGCACTGTCACGCTACACACGCAGCCCGTGTGGACCCTCAGCACCAGAGAGCCTGGCTGTGCAGGTAGGGCCCCCTTCCCTTCACGTCAGCTCCTGACTCCTAGTATTGAGAGGCGAGCATCCAAGGAAGAAATGAACACGGCTGCCATTGCCTGGGCAGGCCTGAGACGTGCCTGCCGGGGGCTGGGATTTGGGCATAGCACAGGTTAGCGCCGGCCTCCCACCTCTGCCCACCCTGGTCGTGAAACTCGTGGCCATGGGGGGACAGACAGGAAGTGAGCGGCCGCAGGTGTGGCGGGAAGGAACACAGATCTCTGCATTTTTCCCCCTGGTGGTTAATGTTTTATTATGGGGCACTTTTATCTTACGCAAAAGTAGAGCGGATAGGACAATAAACCCCAGTGTGCTGATCACCCAGCTTCAACACAGTCAACCTGCTAGGAAAGCTTGTCACGTGTGTCCCCAACGCGTCCCCCTCCAAATGCCAAACATCATACCATTGCATCCCTAATACTTTTATGTGTATTTCTAAAAGGCAAGGACTCTTTAAAAAAAAAAAACAACAGCCACAATACCGTCCTCACACCTAAAAAAATGAACCATGATTCCTTAATACCCACAAATATCTGGTCAGTTTTCAAATTTCCAGTTGTTTCGCAGCATGTGTGGTGTCAGAGTTTGCGTGGAGATCCGCTCGCTGAGAGTGGTCGATGAGTCATTAACGCCCTCTCAGTCTGTGGGCTCCCTCCGTTTGCTTCTCTTGCACTTTATTTGTTGAGGAAACCAGGTTGCTTGTCTGCTGGAGTTTCCCACTGTTGGCCTTTTGCTGGTCGCATCCGCCTGGCCTAGTTTTTCCCGGAACTTTAACACACGGAGCTGACCCGACCCAGCTCAGCGGGGTGTGCAGGAGGAGCACGTGCTCGGGCCTCTGGTGCGGAGCGCACACACTCCAGGGACAGCTGGAGCCTTGTCAGTCCAGGCTGGGGGCTGGGGGGCTGGGAAAGTCCCTGGGGCCAGATCATGCAGGTCTTTGTAGGCCGTGCGGAGGGGTCGAAATGTTATAAGAGCAAGGGAGCTGCTGCCGGAGAAGGTAGCAGGAGAGTAGAGTGATTTGATTTGACATTGCGAAAACACCACTCTGGTTACCCAGTAGGAACTGACGGGAAGGGTCAAGCCTGGATGCCAGTGGCCAGGCTGGAGGCTGCTGGGGCCATCCAGGTGCCCAGAGGTGATTGCGTCAGGCCTGAGCAGGTGGCACGCCATGCATCCTCACAGCAGCCCCACTTGACAGACGAGAAAACAGAGGCTCAGAGAGGCGGTGGCTTGCCTGAGGCCTCGGTAGTGTGTCTGGCAGCTGCAGCCATCGGCCTGGGTACTTTGTCCCAGGTGCTTTGGGGCCTGGCAGCGGTTCATGCAAAGAGGGTCCCGGTGCTGGAACCACCTAGCTGACCGCCAAGCAGGGATCCTGAGGACATGCCTGGGACGGTGGGTGCAGATGAAACAGCTCCGGGTCTCCGATGGGGCAAAGGTGACCCAGCTGTCCCTGTGCCTGCAGAAGTCAGGTGAGTAATGATGGGCCGAGGGGCTCCCACCCCAGCAGACTGTGTCGCTTGAGCCCCTTCTTCAGCGGGCCCCAGTTGAATGTGTGGATTCTTGTCGCTGGAGGTGGTAGAACTGGGGGCTTTCCCGAGTGCGGCCTGCGGGCCTGGGAGGGGCCAGGAGGGGTCCCCAGAGTGGGCAGGCCTTGGCCGGGACGCATCCCCACCCCCCATCACGAGCTGCTCTGGGCGAGAGAGACTCTGTCCCATATCCCATCCCTGCAGGTAGCCCTGGTTATCTCATATCCCACCCGCAAGGGATGTGTCCTTGCTCTTGGGAAGCTTTTGTTCTGATGGGGGACACACAGCCCTGCCCCCAGCCCAAAACCTGACAGGGGAAGACGGGATCTTTGAGACCTCCTGGAAGGGGGAGGGTCTGGAGGTGGTGGGTGGGGGCAGTGCCCGTGAGGGAGGAGGTCCCATGGGGGCCTGAGGCCGCAGCTCCCGACAGCTCTGGGCAGAGGGAGGTCAGCGGGGACCTGCCTGACTCACCTCTTGACTGCTTCTCAGGGCTGCTGGTCCTCTGCAGCTCAGGCCCCGGAGCCACCAAGGTGCATGGCTTGGGGGCAGTGGCCCAGGCGCAAGGCCGGGGCTCCCTGCAGGAAGCCTGCCGGAGACTGGCCCTCCGCCGGGTGATGCTGCTCTGGAGGACGCGGCTCTGCCAGCGCCAGCGGGCCAAGTAGGTGTCGGTGAGCTTGTGGCCTAGGGTTGGGCCGGGGCCTGGCACAGTGCGGTGCCTGCAGATGCTGGGTCCAGGAGGTGGCCTAGGGACACTGAGACTGTGATGGAGCAGAGAGCCACTGGGGGCCATGGGGCTGCCTGGGACACAGACGGGAGCTCTGCCGAGGTGGCTGGAACCTGAGTGGGCGCCGTCTCCACACTGAGGCGAGGCCCCGTGGCAGGAGCCATGTCTGGCTTTCCCCGCTGCCTCCCCGGCCCCCGGCCCGTGCCTGGTGTGTCATGCGCACACAGTAAGTACCATAAGCAAGTGAGGGAGGGAGGGGGAGCAGAGCTCTCTCCACCTGCCCCATCTGCCCCATTACACAAGTGGAGGGACGGAGGCTCAGAGGCTTTGAGCAGCTGGCTCTAGTCGCAGTGTGAACCAGGAGCAGGAAGGCCCCCGTGTCAAGACCTTCTTGGTGCTGCCTTTGCACAGAATGGTCATTGCCGGGGTCAGAGCCAGGCTGAGGCTGTGGTGAGGGGAGGGTGGGCTCGGGAGGGGCAGCTTCCCTGACGGGATGTCAGGAGGAACAGAAGCCAGTAGGAGCAGGGTTAAGAATTCTGTCCTTAAAAGCCACACACCTGGCATCCATGATCCCCACAGCCACTTGGTCCACTTGGACCCTCAGTCTCTTTCAGTGTACCCCCAGGACCCCAGGAGAACCCAATTCACCATGGTCCTTCAGAACACAGCCCTCCCTCCCCCAGTCCAGCCTCTGGCCTTCAGGCATCAGGGCACAGTCGATGTCTCCCTGCAGCGTACCGGGGGCTGCCCTGCTAGTCTGAGATGAGTCCCACCCAGGTCTGCCACCGTTTGGAGTCTGGGGAGATAACCTTCCCCCAGGCCCCAGTTTTCTTATCTTTGTAACGAAGTAGAGGCAGAAGGTGTGGTTGTGCATGTGGGCTCCGGAGGCCGGGGTCCCTGGGCCTGGTTCTGCTCCACCCCAGTCAGCTGCGTGGCCCCCACTGCGCCCGCGAGTGTGGCGAGGACCAGCCAGTGATGGGGTAGAGCGTCAGCCCAGCCTTCACTGCTCACCAGAGTCACCCGGGGGCTCTGGAAAAGTCCAGAAGCCCAGTCTGCACCCAGACCGTTAAGTCAGAATCTCTGGGGATGGCGCCCTGGTGGGCACCGGTATTTCTTGAAGCCCCCCTTGATCCCAGTGTGCGGCCAGTGTGGGAGGTGGCAGTGCAGGGCACTAGCACAGTCTGGCCCTTCAGCTCGGCTCTCCCAGTGGCCAGGTGGGGTGGCCTCTGCCCGGCTGGCCGTGAGGCTGGGACCCAGGGACTCCCCTGCCTCTTCCGCAGCTCCTTCTTCCAGAGCGTGCGGCACCGGATGATGCGGCACATGCTGAGGTGGTGGCGCTTGAGGGCGTGGGGCCCGGGCACCCCAGCAGCCTGTGCCAGGATCGCCTTGGCCCTGGAGCCACCGGGCAGCGTCCTGCCAGGGCAGGCCTCGCTGGGCCGCAGCACACCCTGCGGCTCACTGGAGAAGGTGAGGGGCAGGTGGGTGGAGAGGATGGGGACAGGGCAGGGGACAGGGACCCAGGACGCCACACCCCCTTCCTGGGCCCCTGGAGACCCTCCCGGTGGGCTCTCTGGGGCAGCTGGGCAGCAGCAGGGGCTGTGCCTTCTGCTTTGGCAGGTGCCGGCCCAGCAGTGCCGGGGCGCGGTGAGGTGCCAGCGCACCCTCCAGAGGCGGTAGGGACCCCTCCGCAGGTCGGGCCCGCCTTGCCACCCCCCACCCTGTGGACTCGCTGTGTCCTGGCCCTCTCTCCCAGCCATCCTCGGCCTTCACAGCAGCAGCCCCTCAGGGTCTGCATCCCATCCCAGGGGTGGGGGCCTCACCTCGCACACCCTCGTCAGCTTGGCCCCAGACTCAACTCCTCCTGCCCTCCCGGGAGGGGTGGGGTGGGATGCGGCACTCTGCAGGGTCACGCTTCCTCCCGGAGATTTCACAGCTGTGGTTCATTCATTTATTCATTCGTAGCACAATGCTAAGAGTTGGCCCACCTGGGTTCTAATCCCAGCTTTGCCCTCAGGGCTGTGTGATCTTGGGCAAGTTGCTTAACTTCTCTGTGCCTCCATTTCTCTGTAAAATGAGGGTAATAATAGTACTCACTGCAATGGGACATCAGCGAGGTAGGGGCACAGACGTCCCCTAGCACAGTGCGTGGCACACAGTAAGCACTCGGTCATAGCAATATTTATAGCTAGTGGCTGAGCACAGGACTGGGCACTGGGGGCCTGTGCCATCCCATTCCCACCACCCGTCATGTGACACTCAGAGAGGTGTTTGGCCCCTCCAGGCCCCAGCAATCCACCCTCCCCCATGGCGGGAACAGAGAGAAGAGCTGCTGAGGGCAGGGGAGAGGAGGGCTGGGCTGGCCTGGGTGGCAGTGCCCATCCTCAGGGTGGACACTCCCCTTTCCAGTGTCCTCCTCAGCTGGAGCCACTGGGTCACAGCCCAAGCGGCCAGGAGAAAGCTGGCTGCTCGCTGGGCCTGGGGTCGGAGCTGCAGGGCCGCGCTGGGCCTGTGGCGGCGGCGGCTGGGGCAGTGGCAGGAGGCGGAGCGGCGGGCTCAGGAGCGGGGCTGGCGACTGGCGCGTGACGCCCTGCGCTGCTGGCACTCCTGCTGGCAGAGTGAGTCGAGGACTGGGTCGGGGGCACTGTGGGTGAGACCCAGGATTCCATATCCTGTAGCAGAGTCTGGGGATGGGACCCCCACGGGGCACCCCAGGCCCCAGTCTGGGGTGGCAGAGCAGACCTGGGGGCTTGGCCTCTGCAGGGTGAGTTTGAGTCCCTGCTCTCCCATTCCCTAGCTGTGTGGACCTTAAACAAGCTACTTACCCTCTCTGAGTCTCAGCTCTGTCATCTGCGAAGGGGGGATAGCATAGTACCTGCCCTGTAGGGTCAGTGTGGGGATCCGTGCAACACTCCACGTACAGTTCCTGGTAGGTGTCACATCATCCATGTCACCTTCGCCTTTGTCTTCATCCCTGTCATCCTCAGCATCCTCGCCTAGCCGCCAAGAGACACTGGTCTGAGCTCTGAGTCGGGGGAGAAGTGAGCAGGGTCACGGCGCCCTCAGAGCCCAGCAGAGCAGCGGGGAGAGGGGCTGAGGTGGCGGGAATGGCACAGGCCAAGGTGGAGGGGTAGGAGCTAGGTGTGCTGAGCTGGCTGAGGCTGCATGTTGCTGGAGAGGCCTGAGGAGTGTGGCCAGCGAAGGAGGGAAGGATTATTCCCAGACAGGTTTGCTCCAGGGGTCCTGGCCTCTGCGTGTAAAGAAAAAGCCATTTTCTTTGTACCTCAGTTTGAACCCAGCTAAGTCAGGGTCAGAGCTGGAGAGGGCTCTCTGATCAACTGTATTAGTTATCTACTGCTGTGTAACAAATTACCCAAATACGTGGCTGCTTTTGAACCACAAACCTTTACTGTCTCACAGTTTCTGTGGGGCAGGAGTCCAGGTGTGGCTTAGCTGGTACCTCTGCCTCGAGGTCTCCCACCAGGCTGCAGGCAAGTTGTTGGCCAGGGCTGCGGTCTCCTCTGAAGGCTCAGTGGGGGAGGGATATCCATTTCCAAGGTCACTCCTATGGTCGTGGGCAGGCCTTGCCCTGTGGGCCTCTCTCCAGGCCACCTCATGAAGGCAGCTGGCTTCCCCCAAGGTGAGCCCCCCAAGGGGAAGCGAGAGAGTGTGCCCAAGCCGGAAGTAGTCTTTTTATAACCCAACATCAGAAGAGACATCCCATGACTTCTGCCGATTCTGTTTGTTAGAAGCAAGTCGAGAAATCCAGTCCCTGCTCAAGGAGGAGCATTGTGCAGGACATGACCACCAAGACGTGGGGCCATCGGGGGCCATTTAGAGGTTGCCTGCTACACCAATGCATCGTATTAATAGGCCGGGGGGCAGGGCCTTGATTGTTCTAGAAAGCCCATATCCTGTCCACTGGGGTCAGTTGCATCTTCAGCCCAGTTGTTGCCCACAGTGTTGCCAGACCTAATTTTTAAAGAAAAACTGAAAATCTAGATTTTTATCTGAATTCTTCTGATTCCTAAACATTGTCAAGAAATTTTTAAAAGACAAAACCCCAACAACTCTGTGAGCGGGGTTGGCCTGGTCCCCAGGAGGAAGCATGGAAGCATTTTAACCCAGACAGCTGGGGTGGCCTCCTCTGTTCCCACCTGGGTCGGGGCAAAGGGCTGGTGGGACAGAGGCCCACGGTACCCCGGGCACAGGGGAGAGGCCAGGGTGAGCATCCACTGGCACTTTAGCGTCTCTCTGGCCCCAGGGCAGCAGTTCCTGCGTGAAAAGCACCAGACGTGGGTGCAGGTCCGCCTCCAGGGCCTGCGGAGGGCTGTGTTCCGGGGCTGGCAACAGGCGACGCTTCTTCGGAGACACACGGTGGCCTGGCCGGAGCTGCTGCTACTGCAGAGGTGGGTGGACCTGGGGACAGACAGAGAGCCCAGGGGATGGGAAGGTCAAAGGGCAGCCCTGGAGGTTGGGCCCAGGAAAGGAGGGCGGTGCGAAGGGAGACCCCAGCCTGGAGACGGAGGACCATGACCACCAACACCTCGCTATCTGTTTTGGGGGTTGGTGGCCAACCCCAACCCTAACCTTTGGCCCTAACAAGCCCCAGGAGTCCAGCTCCTGGCCAGGTCAGTCCTTTTGTCTCAGGGGATACAATTAAGAGACAGGGAAAGCAACTCCTCGGACGTCCTCCCATAGTGACTGTTGACAAAGGTCGTAGCACAGGAGAATTCTACTGCTGCCAAGAGAAGAGAGCGAAATCTTCACTTAGATGGAGACGTTCTGGTGGAACAAGCAGACAGCTCATTTATGCATATTTTAAAATTAAGCAGAGGGGACAGATGACCCTTCTTCCCGAAGCTCAGCACAAATTTGCAAGTGTTCACAGTGTCCCCACAGGGGCAGCTGACTGACCGCAGAGTGGCTGACGTCCGTGCTGTCGCTGTGAGGGGCGTCCACGTTTCCTGGGCCCCTCAGGGTGGGGGCTGTGTTCCTCCTTTCCCTCACGGACACTGGGGCGTGTGAGGGGACACAGGACATGGCTGTTGTGGGACCTGAACCCACGACTGCTGGTTCCCATCCTTCCCAGGGCAGCACCTGCCCCCCGAGCCTGGGGTTCAAAGACGGGGAGTCCGCGAGTGCCGAGGCCCCTAAAGGAGAGCCGGTGCTTTCAGCCGTTGCTCGTCAGTCAATACTTTGTGGGGTTTGCGGGCGTAAATTTGAATAAATGGGACTTTTGACTCTGAGAGCCAGCAGGCCCCTCCTTCGCTCATTTTGCAGCTACTTCCAGGCCTGGCGTGAGGTTGTGAGAGACCCAGGGGCGCACCAGGCCCAGCATCGAGACTTCCAGGATAGCCTGAGGAAAAGGGCACTGGTGGCCACACGTCCCACGTGGCGGGAAGCCCCAGCGGCGACAGCCCAGGCACAGGAGCGGCTCGTGGCCCAGGCCTCCCTCGCCCGCTGGAGCAGCCACGTGCAGCGGGGCCGGGCAGACAGGCAGCCGAGGAGGGCCCGGGCCCGGCAGGCCTTCGGAGCACGGCAAGTGGCCCTGGGCTTACGCCGTGGGGCCCAGCAGCTCCCAGAATGGAGAGCTGGGGCCCGGATGGCCCTGTGCTGGACCCCGGGGGCGTGCCAGTCCCGCCTTGGCCTGGCCAGCGGAGCCCACGCTGCCCGGAAGCTGAGTGCCCGGTGAGTGCCATGGCCTGAGGGCAGCCCCACGCTGTGCTCCCTGATCAGGCGTGCAGCCTGTCTGTGGCCGGGTTAGAGCGTAGTTTCTGGCTGGGGCAGGGCAGAGGCTCAGGAGGGTGGTCGGGGGCGATAGGGAGAGGCCATCCTGGCCATTGCAGCTGCTACTGGGGCCACACCCCAGCTCTGCCACTTGCTGGCTGCGTGGCCCCTCCTTGGGGAAGTCTCCAGCAGCCTGCCCGGCAGGCACTGGGCACAGGCCAGCACTCAGCGAGTGCTGTAAACTGGCATTCTCGTGAGGGGAGGGGCGGTAAAGTGGAGCAGGCAGGAGTGTCCTCTCTGTACCCCTAAACAGGATGCTTGTCCCCATCATGTGAAATTCTTCTCCCTCCAGGCTACTCCCCATGCCTGTTTTAACCCTATTCTCCAGAAGAGGGGTGGGGGATGGGGTGGGCACGGGAGTGGGGCTTTGCCCTCAGGGCACTGGGGAGGGCTCTCAGCAGGGCTTGCCGGAGTCCTGGCCCTGATGGCCCTGGGTCTCGGCTCCTCCCTCACGCCCAGGGTTCTAGAGGCCTGGGCCCAGTTGATGGCCCAGGGCCGTGTCCAGCGAGCTGCTGTCACCCAGCTCCAGCAGGCTGGGCTCAGGCGCCTCCTGCAGACCCACTGGGCACAGTGGTGGACAGCGTTGCTCAGAGTGCGTCAGGGTCGGCGGGCTGAGGCCCAGGAAGCTGGCATGGTCTGCTCCAGGCCCCAGGTCAACCTTATGCACTGGCCCAGGATGGCCAGCAGGGGGCCCCTCCTGCTGCGGCTGGACACCCCAGCCCCTTGGAAGCAGGTGAGCGGCGACCCAGGTGGGTGGGAGGTCCACAGATGACCCTCAGGCCACTGGCTTTAGAATCAGCTTGTTTCAGCCCATGGTGGCTGCACACTGGATGCTTCTCCAGAGGCCCAGCAGCCTTGTAGACGCCACCTCTCCCCGGTTCTCGGTCAGCCTCCTGGCTTTGCACAGAACTCCAGATCTGTCAGCGTTTGCTGAGCACCTACCAAGTGCCAGGCCGACGTGGGTCCACTGCAGAGACGAACGTGCTGCGGCCACAGTCCATTAGGGAGACAGACACTTAACTTCATTACATATCACGGTGCTGTCTAAGATCAAGATAGGTACACAAGGACAACAGCAATTTTTTGTCAAGTTTTTTTTTATTAGAAAAGTGAAATATGCTCATTACAGATAAATTGGAAAGTATAAAGTGGGAAAAAACCCCAAAGTTGCTTTCATATTCACTCCACCCAAAGGTAACTGTCAGTCCCGCCCCACACCAGAAGCGATTAGTTCCAACACCGCAAATGGTGGTGAAAACTCGATGGCCTAGCAGGAGGAAGAGACCACAAAGGTCGGGCACAAATGATACCGCACCACAGTCCAGGGACATGGCAGTGAGGGACAGAGCGCCAGAGATACCAGCAGGCGAGACAGTTCCTAAGATTAATTGGCATCATCACGAATCCTATTTCAGAATGCTAGAAAGAATATAATCGACTTTAGAAAGAGTCCAAGAAAAAAAGTTTTGACAGATGTTGTTTTTTAAAATGGAACTGAAAGCCCCCAGCTTCGGCTGTGTGCAGAATTCACTTATGTGGGGCTGTGGCAACAGCAGATCCTGGGGCCTCGGGCATTTTATTTCTAGGTATGTGTTGCAGGGCAATGTTTTTCCAGAGCCCTTTGATACTTTCCTTCCATTCGTGTCAGCAGAGACAAGGATCCCATATACTGATGGAGAAACTGAGGCTTCTAGAAACTGAATGCCGAGCATGGTACCCAGGGGCTTGATTCCCCTCCTTTCTGCCGCAGTGCGCACATGCCCAGGCAGCGCACCTGATGACACATGCAGGTGTCAGGCCATCTTGTGGTGGCACAGAGGCCCCTTGGAGGGCCCCTTCTGTGTGTAGAGTACCAGCCAGGGGCTTGGACTCTGGAGTCCGACCACTTGCAGGAGGTGAGGGCTCAGAGAAGCAATTCAACTTGGTAAAGTCTAGGCAGGGAGAGTCCCCGGGCCGCACCTGGCACAGGAAAGCTCTCACTGAGTGGTAGCTATTATTGGCCACCGTGTGCTTGAATGTCTTCAGACACATAGGGTGACGGGCAGAGGCAGCGGTGTGTCCCACTGGCCATGCTACTCTTGGGCACCTCCTCGGTCTCCTGCAGGAGTCTTGGGGACCATGGGGGACACGAGGCAACGCGAACCATCCCATTTGTGCACACGCAAGTAGGAGGCCCTGCTAACAGGCACAGGGCCAGGCAGGAAAGGACAACCCCCACCCCCTGGCCTGGGCCCCAGGAGGCCCAGGCCTGCTGAATGCAAGTTTTCCTCTCTGGCTGTTCCCTCAGACCCGCAGCTGCTGGACACAGGCCAGAGGGCCAGTGCTGCCTGGGCCAGCACTGCAGCACAGCCTTGGTGGACAGAGGACACAAAGGGAACCGTCCTGGGCTCAGAGTAAGGAGACCTTGCCTCGGGTGACAAGTGCAGGGGTGAGGCGTCACCAGCCCTCAGGGGTCTAGAGTCAGCGCCTTGGCAAATTGGTCTTCCGGGTATTTACTCTTTTCCCCACCCATTTCCTCTTAAACAGCTGTTTTGAGAAAACACTTGGTTTTCCTGTCCCACCCTGTCAGTTTTGTTTGGGCATCACCCCGGAGCCATGGGAGGCTGAGATGTGGGGAATCGGGGGCGCCATGCTGAGCTCTACACCTTCGTGGACCCTCTTCTTTGCTCTCAGCCTCTAGGCGCATGCCCAGGCACAAGCCGCCTTGCTGGACCAACGTGTTAACCTCTTCTGACTCCACTCCCCTTTCCAGGCTGGCTGCAGTGGCCTGGCTGGAGCTGGGCCCCAGGCCCGCCCCCCACGGGACCAGGAGGGCACTGCAGCCCCGAGCCCAGGGCTCTCAAAGGCCAAGGTTGGGCCCATGAAAGGAGGCTGGGGTAAGAGCGGCTGTGTGGGCACCCGGTGGGGCGAGGGCTGAGGGGCTTGCCTGAGCCATGGCCAGAGCCGGGCCCTCCCGGACCAGTGCTCGCAGCTGCAGGGTCCTGGAGGAGCAGGCACAGGCCGGTGGCTCTGCCCTTCTTCCTGGCCACCAAAGCTCTTGAGCTCTCTGCCATCAGGAGGAAGTACCTGCAGCGCTGGCGCCTTGAGGCACTGCTTCGCCGGCTGCAGGGCTCCCAGCTGGCCCGGCGCTTGGCAGAGATGTGGCAATGCTGGGTAGAGGCTCAAGGGGAGGAGCAGCTGGCACAGACCCTGGTGAGTGGGCGCAGCCCCTCGCCACCCCACTCCTAAGGAGGCTCAGAGGACCATTTCATCCCATCCTCACCCCTAAAACAGCGTCCAAGTGTGGTCTTTGGACCTAATGAGTCTGAAGCCTTGGGGGACGGGCCCAGGAATCTGCATTGTTAACACTCCTCAGATGACAGCCCCCTTGTCACAGCCCTTTCACCCTGGTGCCACAGGGGTGCAGGAGGGCTGGGGGCTGCTAGGGAGCATGGGTGTGGGAGGCCTTCTCTGCCAACTGTCCCCATAGCTCAGGGAGTGGCACCTGAGAAGGGCGTGGCGGACGTGGCGGCAGCGGATCCTGAGACTGCGGGTGGCTCAACGGTTACAGCAGCAAGGAGACAGCTGGGTCCTTTCCCAGGTACTGCCCCCTGCCACCCTCCTTTACGCAGCCAGCCCTTCCAAAACCAGTGACACATCTGGACATTGCTGAGCTGGGGGTCCTCCCACTTGCCACTCTCAGGGCCCCTTCGTTTTCAGGGAAGGTGGGTCAGTCAGTTACAGAACACACTGCCTGGATGCTAGAGCCCTGATTGACTTGGGCCACACGCTCAGCTCAGTCCCACCCGGGCACTGAGTTTGGGAACAAGGCTTGGCCTGCGGTGCAGCTGCTGCTCACACTAGCCCACGTAGGGTCTGGGTCCCTGATCAGCCATCCCGCATTTGTTCCACTCTGAGCACAGCTTCCTGGATCAAACGTCAGACCTGTTCCAAGCCTGTGCACGTGGCCTGGGGCAGGGCTGGCTGGCTGCTTGGGACAGAGGGGCCTTGGGGACAGGAGGAGCTGGGCACAGGGGTTGCTCTAGCAGACACAGCACAGCCACTGGAGGAAGCTGAGACAGCCTTTCCTCCCCTTCCGATTCCAGGCCTTTAAGAAGTGGCATCAGCGCCTGGCAACCAGGAGCCCAAGGGGAGGAGCCGCCAGCAGCCCAACACCCCTGAGCAAGCCAGGCACCTGGGGCCCCTGGAGCAGGCGGGAAGCTCCTGAGTCCCCAGGGGTGGTGGGCTTGGGGGCCCAGCTGCAGCTGTAACTTGTTCCCATAGAATAAAAAGCAGAACTAGGAAAAAAAAAAAGGAAAAAATAAAAAAAGCAGAAGTGAGCCCAGCCTTTCCAGAAAAGCAACTGTGCCCCACACGCCCAGGGAGAACAGTGATGGACGCATGGCTCAAGGAGCTCTGAAGGACAACAAAGTGCCCTCCTCAGCCCCAGCGGCTTCTCTTGCTCAGTCCCTCTGAAGGGCTGCCCTTCTGCCCTAGCCAGCGGGGCCGGGGGAGGGAGCGAAGAGGGAGCCCTGCGACTGTGCCCACCTCCTCTGCCATCGGGCTGCTCTGGGACGCCCCACCCCCACCCTGGCTGCAGTCCTCTTTTCTGCTGAACTAGTGACCCAGGACAGGGGACAGCCCATCTGCACCTGCCAGTCACTGCCCCAGGGAGCGGTGCCAGCAGACAGCTTCTGAGGGAGGGGAGGGCAGCTGGCGGGAAGAAGCCTACCTAGCAAATAAGCCAGGAAGCGCGGCCCGCAGAGCTGGGGCCTCTGCTGAGGTGAACCTCATCTTTGCCTTTGACAGTGGGCGGGCAGACGGTGCCTCCTGGCCAGGGGAAAGAAGGGAAGGCTAGGGCTGCCACCAAGCTTAAGGGGTCAGACTGCTTCAACCCTTAAAGGGGCACTTTTTCTCTCGAGCCATCAGAATACAGAAACAACTATACCGAAAAGCAGCATTGCAGAAAGGGGAGGAGCCCCGCCGAGCTCTCAGGGAGGAGACGGCGAGAGCTGCTTGCATTGTTAGGAGTCAGCCCAGGCCCATCCAGGGGCCTGGTGCTGTGGACGGCCGAGTACTAGGCAGGGCAGTGTCTGCCCCTTCAGTCACAGGTAGGTGGGACCTGGTCGCCAACGTCTAGGAGGGGGAAGGAGCAGCGCCGTCCCTTTGCCACATCTCTTCCACGATGCACCAATGCCCGCTGCCACGTGTGCTTTGCCTGTGTTACATGGGCCCCAGGTGCAAGTTCACTGGGAGTACCAGGCTGGCTCCTAGAGGCTGCCTTGGTTCACGGGCTCAGTTGGCAACAGCCAGTCTCCCTCCTTCTCAGGGAGGGTGGTGTGCCCCCCACTGTGGTCCTCTGCAGGATGGAGGTGTACCACCAACAGAGCAGACACTCCCGGCCAGTGCAGGGAGCACCTGGCTCCTGTGTGGAGCCGACTGAGGTCCAGCCAGAGCCTGGGAGCCTCACACTAGTCCAGCTGCCATCATCACGTTGGGCAGTGCGGGCCAGGGCTCGGGGCGGAACGAAGGAGAGTAGGGTTCCTGGGAGAACCAGGACTGGGAAGGAGGAAGGTGGGACACAAGCACCCCCCAGCTCGGGATGTCAGGACACAGGGTCACGGAGCCTCCGCCTCCCTCTCACTTTGGGTCGGCCTGTTGAGAAGCTCAATTGCATCTTCCACCACCTGCCACAGGCAGTTGTCCAGCGGGAACTCGTTGTCCACCAGGTTGACCAGGAAGTAGTTGTCGTGGATGTACTGGATGATCATGCGGGATGGGGACTCCTCGTCGTACAGCTTGCCCCACTGCTCAATCCACAGAGCGAAGGCCTCATCCTGCACACACACACAGGCAAGGCTAGCAGGGCTGCCCTCGGGTCAGGCTCCATGTGCTCAGCACTCCAAGGGCTCAGAGCTACTCAGCAGGACATTTCCAGGAATAGAACAGGTCCACTTCCCGCCCCAGCCGGGAAACAAACACCACGTGTACGCGCTGACCCTGGTGAGTCAGTGCGGGGCATGTGTCGGGCACTGAGTCCCGGGCCCTGGGGATGTGGCCTGTAGCCACACACTTGGGACCCAGCCAGACTTCCTGCTGGGCCGGCTGGCGCCCAACTTCTTTACCTTCCAGAACATGAAGCTGATGGGATCCACCACCGTGGGCTGGATGATCTCTCGCCCAGGGAAGATGCCCCAAGTGACGGCATTGGGCTGCAGCTCCGGGGCATTGGTGATGTTTTCACCCTGGGGGTGCGGGGCAGGGGTAAGAGCAGGTCTGGGCCAAGGACAGCTGCAGTCCTCTCATGCCTGGAGAGCCTCAGGACCGTCCAGGCTCAGTACTCTCTACCCGAGACCCCACTGCCCCCCACTTCTAGGCCCACAGGCCAGGACCCAGAGGTCCTCCTGGGTGCTCCTTTTCTCCTCACTGTGCACCCATCTGCCCCACATCCGAGTTGATTCAACTCTGATCTGTTCCCTCTTGTTAGCCCACTGCTGGGCCGGGGTCCTCCCTAGGTTTCCACCAGGGAGTCTTTGCTGGCCTCTCCTGCCCCTAGCATCTGCACAGCCGCCCACTGCGATCTGCCTAAGATAAAACAGGACCCAGCCACTCCGCTGCTGGAGAAAGGCTCCCCTCGCCCTTAGGGAAAACCCAAATTCCAAGCAGGAAATCGAGAGCCCTGCGGACCTGCTGGCTCCTGCTTAACACTCCCCCACCCTTCCCAGTTTCTCAGCAGAGGCGCGGCAACGTCTGTGCGCGCACCCTGCCCTTTCCCGGGAGTGCCCTTCTCCCTGCTGGCCCACTCCTCTCAGTCCTCAAAGATTCAGACCACATGTGATCCCTCCAAAAAGCCTTCCCTGACCGCCCGGGTTAGCTGTCCCTCCTCTGGATCCTACAGCATACCACATTGAACTTGACTGTCCCGTCACACTGGCTGGCAACTGTGCATTTGTCTCCCTCACTAGGCTGGGCCAGGTTTTGTCTGTCTGTGTCTTGCACAACGCCTGGCCTGGGCTATGTGTGGGCGATTGCTGACTGAAGAATAAATGTGGGTGCTCTGGCAGTGAGCTCTGGCCGTGAGCTCTGGCCGTGGCGAACACCGTGTGCGCCCGGGAGCTGCCTACCTTCACGTCCACAATGTGGTAATTGACCCGCAGCTCGTACTTCTTCAGCACATGTAGAAGTGCTTCCGCCATCTCTCGGGAAGTGAAGAACTCTAAGTAGGCCTGCGGGAGACAGGCGCCTGCCGCGTCAACCCCAGCTCCTTGCCAGACACTCTTTCACAGACACACGCGGCAGGACACCTAAGGCACCAGACTAGTGGTGGCCACACAGATCAAGTGCAAATCGTGGAGCTGCCCAAGACACAAGCAAGGGGTGAGGGCAGCGCGTGCAGGGGCTTCTCCGTGTGCACAGCGTGAGGGTGTCGGCCCCCTCCCAGTCGGTCAGGGGCGGCTCCACGGAGAAACCACTGCAGGAGCTGCACAGAGACACCCAGTTTGACAAGGTAAGGCGTGGGAGAGGCCCGACACGTCTATCCTCTCCAGTGACTGGGTGATGACAATGACAGTGACATCTCCTCCAGCACCAGTGCCTACTGGGGATTAAGCTGGGTTTATTTAAATGGATTTGCCATCGTGCTCATAATACTGCAAGGTATTATTAAGGCACAAGGAGGAAAGCAGATTCCAGTCAGCCACCCTGACAGAAAGCGGCAGGGCTGGGACTTAGTCCCAGGTCTTTCTCGCTCCAGAGCCCATGGGCTTTTTTTTTTTTTTTTTTTTTTGAGAAAGATACTCACAATAATGCCGGGAGCGAGTGCCGTGGCAACAGCCTAGCTAACAGCAAACAAAAAAAACTGGACTCAAGCAATACAAATGTAACAGCCAACCAACTAGCT
>CAUYSK010011204.1:0-18867 GCA_963575035.1 Avahi laniger | reverse complement strand
TATCAATTTGTTTAGTTCAAGTCGAGTGTGCTTTATGAATCTGGGTGCACCTAAGTTGGATGCATACATATTTAGAATTGCTATGTCTTCTTGTTGAACTGTACCCTTCACCATTATATAGTGACCGTCTTTGTCTTTCATTACTTTTGTTGATTTAAAAACTAAGTTATCTGATATCAAAACTGCCACACCAGCCTTCTTTAGGCTTCCATTTGCTTGAAATATTTATTTCCACCCCTTTACTTTGAGTTTAAATGCGTCCTTGCAGGTTAGATGCATTTCCTGGAGACAGGACATGCTTGGCTTGTTTTTTTTATCCATTTGGCCAGCCTATGTCTCCTGAGAGGTGCGTTCAAACCATTCACATTTATTGAGAGAACTGATAAGTGGGGTGAATTCCTGTTCATTCTGTTGGGTTGCATTTTGTTGCTTTGTTTTCTCTCTTGAGCCATTGTGGAATCTAGCCTTTGATCTCTAACTTTTCAGTGGTTTCACATTCGAGAGTGTTTATTGTACTGATCCTTGTGTAATTCTGTTTTGAGTACTTCTTGGAGAGCTGGTCTTGTCTTGATGAATTCCCTCAGTCTTTGCTTATCTGAGAATGTCTTTATTTCTCCTTCATGTATGAAACTTAGTTTTGCAGGATACAAGATTCTAGGCTGGGCATTATTCTGTTTCAGAAGAGTGAGAATGGGGTCCCAGTCTCTTCTTGCTTGTAGGGTTTCAGCTGAGAAATCTGGAGTTATTCTGATGGGATTTCCTTTGTATGTTACTTGTTTCTTTCACCTTACATCTCCTAGAAGGGCCTCTGTAGTAGATATTTTGCTCAGTCTGATGACTCTGTGACGTGGTGTCTTCCTATTTGCATTGAATCTCCCTGGGGTCTGTTGAGCTTCTTGTACCTGTATATCTAGATTTTTAGCAAGGCCTGGGAAATCCTCCTCTATTAATTCTTCAAATAGGTTTTCCAGCCCTTGAGTGTTTTCTTCTTCACCTTCTGGAACCCCTATCACCCTCAGGTTTGGTTTTTTCACATAATCACACATTTCTTGTAGGCTTATTTCTTTTCTCTTAATTTTATGCTGGATTTCTGTGACTGACTTATTTAATTGGAAGGCGTTGTCTTCAATCTCTGAAATTCTTTCTTCTGTTTGCTCTAGGCTGTTCTTGAGGCTTTCCATGGTGTTTTATAGTTCCCTGAATAAGTCCTTCATTTCCAGGAAATCGGTTTGATTTTTCTTTAATATTTCAATTTCTTTAGTGAATTTTTCTTCCAAGTCCTGGATTTTCTTTGTGGTTTCTTTGTGTTGATTATCCATTTTTTCTTGCATATCATTCATTTTTCTTACAATCCATGTTTGAAGTTCTTCTTCTGTCATTTTAGTGTTGTGAGTTTTGTTAATATTTATTGCTGGGGAGCTGTTGTTCGTCCTTGGGGGTGTGCTTTCCATTTGAGTCTTCATACTTCCAGAGTTCTTTCGCTGATTCCTTCTCATGTTGATCAGTTGTTCCTACTTGCCTTTAGATTTTCATTTGGATAATGACACGCCCTATTTAGTCTCTGAGCCAGTAGGTGGTGTTTGTGGGTGAGATTTGACCACACCCTTTATGATGAATCAGTAGGTGCAGTAAAAGTGTGTGCAGGATGACCTCCCTGTCGGTAAGTGGCACTTGCAGGGAGGAGCGAGCTGCAGTGCTGTTTTTGGGTCCTGTAGCTATCTCTTGTTCCTCTAGAGAGGCCCTCTTGTGCCTTGAGTGGTGGATGGGGCCCTCGGATTTCCAAATGTGTCCTTATTCTCCACCTCAGTGGGGGCCAGACTGGGAGTGAATCTGGGTGGGGCTGGGATGGGTAAGCCTGCCCTCAGGCTCCACAACTGCTGTTAGCAGGGGTCAAAGGTCTGTTCTTTGTTTCTGTGCAAAGCTGGCGGGAGGCGCTGAAATGGCTCCACTCAGCTGAATGTCTGGACTTGGGGGTTGGGGCTGTCCAAGGCCCGCATTCTGGAGTAGGTCTTGCTCCCCTCCAACCTCCGCCTCTCCCAGGCCTCCGCCAGCAAGCGGGACCTTGGGCCAATGGATCTCCCCTGGCTATGACGTTGGCTGGGTGGTTCCCTACCCAGGATGGCAGCCTGAGCTCGGTGCAGAGCCCTCTTTTGGGAGGAGGGCTGCCACTCCGGCAAGCTAATCTGCCCCTGAAGGCACACACTCCTCAGCAGGCTCTTTCACAGATATCTCCTCTGTGTCCTGGGGCATTGCGATCGTGACCTGGGTGTACAGGGTCTGGTGTGCAGGCCTGTCCCCTGGGCCCTGGAGATCAATCCCTGACCCTGCCAGTTGGAGGGGTGCTGGTCTTGAATCACCTACTGGGTGCCCAAGCTGGATTGATTTCACTCCACCTTGGGATTTGCCCCACTCTCCTGGGGTCCCCAGGCAACTAGCACCTGGGAGGGTTGGCGGGTAGGGAGCTCACAGTCTGAGTACCCCTCAGTCTGCTGTAGGGCCCCAAAAGAAAAGGTCCTGTTCCTTGGAGATGCCTCTGTGTGGTTGCTAAATTGCCTCTCTGTGCACCCACGCTTAGGGAGGGGGAAGGAGAGAATGGAGCACTATGGCGTCTACCAATAGGCTCGGGTCTGCGTGTGGGCAGGTGCCCCCAGGGAGCTGGGAGCCCAGTGGCGCTAAGTCCACAAGAGACCTCTGCTCACTGGCAGCAGCCGTCTCTGGGCTGGTGCTGGCAGATCTCTCCAACTGCTCAGGAGCCCATCAGCAGTCCAAGATATAAGGGAGGGGAATGTTATCTGCTCCACCTACCCTTGTCGCTGGTCTCCAAGCCTCTGGGGACATTTCTCCTTCCAGTTCTCCTCCGCGACCTCTTCCCGTGGAGTCTCCTGTAGTTTCAGGTACTGTTCCTTCCAACCCTCACCCGATCTATGTTTCTCTGCTAGTTTATTTTTTTCTCTTTTTTCTAAAATTCGTCTTTTTTGCAGAGACACTCTGACTGGCGGCTTTTCTCATCCGCCATCTTCAGTTTTTCCTCAAGTCAATTTTCAGAATCAACAACCCATTCTGCTTACTGTATTCAAGGCAGCACACGTACTTTATGTTTACAGTTTACAGTAACTTGTTGTACTCAAACCTGCAGTTCCCAGGAAAAACAAAGTCCAGATGAGATCCTTAGTTTCCAGCATTGTAATCTGCTGGCCGGAAGCAATGTTCTTGCCACGGTGAATTCTGTGCCCCCCCTTGCAGCGAGTGTGGACGGCGGCAGAGCAGCTGACCTAGGGGCAGATGATTGCCAGGCTGAGTATGATTATTTTTACAGAATTGTTTCCTGCTAGCAGCTCCTGAGCTGCGTTGACGCGCTGATCGGAGAATCTGGTTTTTCTTTAATATGTCTATCTCTTTAGTGAATTTTTCATTTATTTCCTGAATTGTTTTTCTTGTTTCTTTGAGTTGGTTTTCCATTTTCTCTTCAATTTCATTGAGCTTCCTTACAATCCATATTTGGAATTCTTTATCTGTCATTTCAGTATTGTCATTTTGGTTGGCATCCATTGTTAAACAGCTGGTGTTCCCTTTTGGGGGTGTCCTTTTGCTTTGATTTTTCATACTTCTCAAGTTCTTTTACTGATTTTTTCTCATCTGGAGCAGGTGTTGCTTCTTATTTTTAGATTTTCTTTTTTTTTAGATGGGGCTTCCTCCCCATATAGGTGTATTTGTTGCATGTGTTGGGTAAGAACCTTTGGCTTTGTTTGTGGGTGCTTTGATGGCAATCTAGGTTCTGGATACATGTCTTGGTTTTAGATATCATTAGTGTGGTGGTTTTCTCAGTTACTAGTTGTTTGTATGCTGTAGCAGTTTGAGCTATGTGTGTGGGCAGACTTCCTGCCTCACTTTGATGAGAGAGGATGGAGGTCTTTGAAATCTTTTCTCTTTCTCCAGCCCTGTGGAGAATTAGGAATTGTGAATTGTACTGGCATGCCCAAGTTTAATCTCTGAGACAATACTGTGGTGGTTATCAGTGAGAATGGATCTCACTCTGTATGATTGAGTCAGTAACTGCTATAAAGGGCTTGCCAGAAGCTAAATGCTGAAGTGTTGTTTTTGAGACCTGTGAGTGGCCCTACTCCCTCAGGTGGAACACTGAAATGCTCCAGGTGGTGGGTGTGTCCCTGGAACTTCCAGGTGAGTCCTCATTCTCTGCCACAGCTGACATGTGTGGGGAAGTGAGGCTGGGCAGACCTGGGTTAAGTGAGCTTAGCCTCAGGATCCATAAAACCTGGTAAAGTAACTGTTTTGGCAGAGTTCAAAAGTTTTCCTCCAGCTTCTGGGGAGGATCACTAGGGAAAGCCTGAAGTGGTCCCATCCAACCAGAAAGTCAGCTTGTGGCAATGGGCCATCCGAGATTCACAATCTGGCTGTCCAGCTCTAAAACTTCCCCCCGGCCTGTGTGTCTGATCCACTAGCTTGCATCTCCACATAATGCTGGCAGGTATGGAGCTCCAAAATTTGGCACCCCAGGCCCACTAAAAATCCTCAAGGGTAGAGATTTGGGCCCCAGTCTCTGTGGAGGCCTCAGCCTGGAGAATGCACCCACTGGAGGGAGGTGAATTCTTGCCAAATTCTCAGTTCAAACATATGTCCTGGTTGAAATGCGTGGGGCATGGGCTGCAGCTCCCAGTTAGTCAGAGCATCTGAATATGCTGTGCCTGGTTGCTATGGCTCCTGGGGATGAGCTCTTCCTTGCCAATGAAGGAACCACCTTAATCCAACAAGTCAGTTTTCTTGTGGAGGGAATGGGACTCTCCAAGATTGCCATGTTTCAGAACCCTATAGTATTCTTCTATCAGTTCTGTCCACATGGGCTTCCTTGCCACCCAAGTCCAGTTCCCAGACCTCCCCCTGCTGTGTCTCTAGTAACCCGCTCAATTCTGGGGGGGGGCACAGGATCTGGCCTGCTTGTCTGTTCCATTTGTGTAAGACTATATGAAATGCTGGTGGGTGGGAAGCTCCCAAACTGGGCACTCTGGGTCCACTGCAGGCTCCTAAAGGTAAACATGTGGGACCCAATCTGTGGAAACCTCATCATGCAGCACGTGCCTGCTGGGGAGAGGTGGCTACTTGCCAAATTCTCAGTTCAAACTACTCCTAGTCGCAGCGGTTGGGGGAGGGGTGGGAGAGGAAGCATCTGAATGAAAGAAAGCTAGCTTTCCGTCCTCCTCATGACACTCTCTGTGGATGGGAGTCCCACACGAAATGACCAAGCTCCAGGATCACACAACTTCTCGTCACTATTCCGTGTTTGCCACTGTGCCTGGGCTCATGGGGGTACAAAAGACTCCAACAAACTTGGTGGCCTGCTGGTCACCAAAGTCTCGTGGGAGGGAGAGGGGGATCTATCCTTTCCCTTTTACTGGACTCTGAGCCTCTCTGAGTTTGTTCCTTATCAATATCTTCTTTCCTTTATTTTCTTCATTCTCTGCTTTGCAATTTTTTTTTTCTGTGAGGTCCCTGGCAAGTTCTGGCACCTCTCTCTATGATCTATACCTGATCTGGGTCTCTTCTCCCCTCTCCTTTATCTGAAATCCTATCTTCCCTCCATGATGGTCTGGCAAACAATGTCTGTAGTTGGTCATCTTGCCCCCTTCCTAAATGTCAGTTTATGCCATAATTTATTTAGCCATTCTCTTAAATTTTAACATTTAGGTTACTTGAAAATTACATCAACTATTTTCATATATTACATCCCTGGGGCATTTGAAACTTTATCACTTCCTTCTTTAAATTCTTCCTTCCCTGGTTTTCCATCATATCAAACTTTCTTCCTATCCCTCTGACATCTTTCTACTTGCTGATTTCTTTTCTTCTGACTGTCCCATAAATGGAGGTGTTCTATAGGATTCTTTTTCTATCCTTATCTCTTCCCATTCTGAACCCTTTCCAGAAGGAAATGTAATCTACTTCCATGGCTTTAACTAATGCTTATGTGCTGGTGACTCCCAAAACTGTTATCTGCAGCTCAGACCCCCTTTTTTTTGAGAATCAAAGCTATATATATATAGCTGCCACCTGGACACGTGTTTCTAGATGTCCTATAGGCATCTTAAACTCAATTCGTTTGAAACTGAAATTGTAATCTTCTTGTTACCCCATTACCCATAGTGTCTTTCTCAAAGAATGGCACCATTATTCACAATTTGCCAAGACAGCAGCCTGGGGGAATCATCCATAATTCCGTTCTCTGATTCTCACTTCATTTCTAGTCTTTTTTGCCTCTAAACATTTCTTAAATCTACTTACTTCTAACTATCCTTGATTTTAGTAGTGAGGTCTCTTTAATTTCTTACCTGGTCTATTATTATAGCATTAAGGTTTATACGTGATCTTTTAAACCTCTTATTTTTCCCCAGTTTACATCCATCCTTGGACCAATTGAAAATCTACATAAGATCCTTAGTGAGTCACCACTGCCTTCAGAATAAACTTCAAAGGTTTCAGCCCAGCTGGATCCTTCATGATCTACTTCTTCTATACTTTTTTAGCTTCATGCTTCTCAGTCATCCTCACCCTTAGTTCTAAACATATTAAAACAACTGCAAATTTCCCAATGAAGGACATATTTACCTTCCCCAGGAAACTTTTCCCTTACTTTATCTTTGTGGAAAACTCTACATATTCTTTAATATTCAGCTTAAGCATCATCTTTTCTGAAAAGTCATGATGATCTCATCTATATTCCTACAGCTTTCTGTATAGGTGTCTATTATAATTATTTTTATACTTTATATATATATATATATATATATACATTTATATATATGCATCTATCTCTCCACTTGGGCTACTTGAGGAATTATTTATATTCATTTATTTATTCTCTAAACCTAGTGAATTACATCACACATAATAGGTACTTAATAAATATTCATCAAACAAATGAATGAATGAACTTAGGTTGTTTACCTTTTAGTAGTTTTGAGTCTCAGAAGACCTCATGAACTTTTGGAGTGTCACATGTCCATTGGCAAGAGCCTTCACCCAGAAACAGAAAAATTCTGTCCTGGATAGTCCAGCCATCCAAGATCAACTCCTCTCCAAGTTTATTATCCTTTAAAGAACAGTTGGAATCTTTATTAAGACAAAATGTCAATTACTACTATGTCCATTGTATGATAGTCAGATTGGTTTAGCTCATTCCTAGTCCACTTTAACACCATATATAGGCCCTAGTTCAGAGCCCCTTCTCTACACAGATGGCCTATACCACCTCCTGGTAACCAAGAACTTCCTACTTCCCCATATGGGCCAGGTACAACACTCTCCTATGTCTGAAAAATTACTAATCCACTCAGCTTGGCCTATTCCTGTTGCCTACATGTCCAAACTCTGGTGAGTCTGCCAACCAACACTAATTCCCCTTTAGGCTTTCTTCCACAGGGTAAGATTTTGAAATTACTGGATGCTGGGTTTCTCTTGAGCTAATAGCATTTAGAGCATGATTAACATATGAATGATCAAAGTAAATAATGAAATATTCATACAGTACATATCCAGTTGAGCCCAATACTTTCAAGATGAAGAGCAGAAGTAGATATTGACAGGGAGCTCAGACCCAATTCTTCCAAAAAGTCCAACAGTTCTACATTCCCCAACTACTCCGTGGAAAAAGTATTAGATAAAATTCTACATCCCTTCATGATAAAAAAAAAATCCTCTTGAAAAAACTGGATATAGAAGGAATATACCTCAACACGATAAAAGATATATATATGGCAGATCCACAGCTAGTATCATACTAAATAGGGAGAGACTAAAAGCCTTTCCTCTAAGATCTGGAACAATACAAGGATGCCCACTTTCACCACTGTTATTCAACATAATACTGGAAGTTCTAGCTAGAGCAATCAGACAAGAGGAAGAAATAAAGGACATCCAGATTGGAAAGAAAGAAGTAAAATTGTCCTTATTTGCATAAGATATGATATTATATCTTGAGAAACCTAAAGACTCTACCAAAAAACTATTAGAAATGATGAATAAATTCAATGAAATTACAGGACACAAAATCAACATACAAAAATAAGTAGCATTGCTATATGTCAACAGTAAACAATCTGAAAAAGAAACCAAGAAAGTAATCCAAGTTACAATAGCTACAAATAAAATACAATACCTAGGAATAAACTTAACCAAAGAAGTGGAAGATCTCTACAATGAAAACTATAAAACATTGATGAAAGAAATTGAAGAGGACACGAAGAAATGGACAGATATTCCACACTCATGGATTGAAAGAATCAATATTGTTAAAATGTCTATATTACCCAAAGCAATCTATGGATTCAATGTAATCCCCATCAAAATATCAATGACATTTTTCACAGGAACAGAAAAAATAATCCTAAAATATATATGGAACCACAAAAAACCCAGAATAGCCAAAGCCATCCTGAGCAAAAATAGCAAAACTGGAGGAATCACATTACCTGACTTCAAATTATACTACAGAGCTATAGTAACCAAAATAGCATGGTACTGGCACTAAAACAGACACATATACCAATGTAACAGAATAGAGAACTCAGAAGTAAACCCATACATCTATAGTAAACTTACCTTCAACAAGGTGCCAAGAACATACAGCGGGGAAAGGACAGTCTCTTCAATAAATGGTTCTGGGAAAATTAGATATTCATATGCAGAAGATTAAAACTAGACTCTTATCTCTCTCCATATTTAAAAATAAAATAAAAATGAATTAATGACTTAAATATAAAAGATTTGAAACTATGAAACTCTAAAAGAAAACATTTGGGAAATGCATCAGGACATTGGTGTGGGCAACGACTTCTTGAGTAATACCCCCAAAACACAGGCAACCAAAGCAAAATTAGACAAATGGGATCACATTGAGCTAAAAAGCTTCTGCACAACAAAAGAAACAATCAAAAAAGTGAAGAGACATCCCACAGAATGGAAGAAAATAATTGCAAACTACCCATCGGAAAGGGGATTAATAACTAGAATAAAAAAGGAGCTCCAACAACTCAATAGGAAAAAATCACATAATCCTATTAAAAATGGCAAAAGATCTGAATAGATATTTTTCAAAAGAAGACATATAAATGGCCAGTAGGTATATGAAAAAATTCTCAACATCATTAGTCATCAGAGAAATGCAAATCAAAACTACAATGAGATATCTCACCCCAGTTAAAATGGCTTTTATCAAAAAGGCAACAAAGAATACTGTTGAGGATATAATGAAAGGGGAACACTAGTACTCTGTTGGTGGGACTATAAATTCGTGCAACCACTATGGAGAACAGTATGGAGGTTCCTCAAAAAACTAAAAATGAAACTACCATATAACCCAGCAAACCCACTGCTAGGTATATAATATTCAAGAGAAAGGAAATCAGTATATCAAAAAGATATCTTCATCCCCATGTTTATTGTAGCACTGTTCACAATAGCCAGGATTTGGAATCAACCTAAGTGTTCATCAGTGGATGAATGGATAAAGAAGTTGTGGTATTCATATACAATGGAATATTATGTAGCCATAAAAAGAATGAAATCTTGCCATTTGCAACAACATCGATGGAACTGGAGAACATTATGTTTAGTGAAATAAGTCAAGCACAGAAAGACAAATCTCTCATGTTCTCACTCATATGTAGGAGCTAAATATTAAAACAATTGATCTAATGGAGACAGAGAGTAGAATGATGGTTACCAGAGGTTGGGAAGGGTGTACCAGGGAGGGGGGAATAAAGTGGGGTTGGTTAATGGGTGCAAAAATATAGGTAGAATGAGCAATATTTGACATTACAACAGAGTAACTATAGTCAACAATAAGTTATGGTATACTTTAAAATAACTAAAAGAGTGGAATTGAAATTTTCCTAACACACAGAAATGATAAATGCTTGGGTGATAGATACCCAAATATCTTGATTTAATTATTACACATGTATCAAAATATCACATTTACCCTGAGAATATATAATTATTATGTACCCATAATAATTAAAAAATAAAAAAAGAATTTTTTTTCTGATTCGGTCAATATTTCACCTCCTAAAATTTATGAAAATTGCTGCATTTTTGACCAGATTATGTTGATTGGAGATGTAGAAACATGGCAGATACACCATAGCATAGCAAGAAATAAGGGATACTGGAATATACAGGCACAGAAGACTAGGAAATTCTGTAAAGTAGGAGTCTTCCAGAGATAGATGTTGAATCAGTTGTCTGTTTAATCAATTTAAAAAGAAAATTTTTCTATTTAACATGGTTTATGTGTATGTTTTCCAGATACTATATTTTTACGCCATGAACATTAAAATGATTGACATTTATAAATTCAAACAAAATCTCCAAGGTACTCGTTCTTTCTATTTGCAGATGACAAAAGGTAAGCTAGGTGCCATATCTGTTGTCTATTTTCAGGTTTAATATATACACAAAGAAGCCTCCTGTTGACATGGAGAAAACCAATAGGACTTTATGAAGTTTTAGTCTCACTACCTATGATTTGAAGGCCACTGAGCAAGTTAATTCACCTCTCTGCTTCAGTTTACAATTTTTTGTGAAATGAGAATGGTGATATCGCCCATATTTACTCAATAGAGCTGGTGCTGCCAAGGATAAAATAAGATAATGTATGTGAAATCACCTTGGAAGGGACCACACAAATGTAAGGGATTATTGCAGCTGCTTTGATGCCCTTTTGGAGCAAAGTTGTTGGTATAAATTTGTTGTATGAAGTTTAATGGGTTATTACTTTGAGATTGGTGTTGGAGTAACTTTTCATACTCATTTAGTTTTCAGATATACCAGACTCTGCATGTTTGATAGGAAAATTATCAGTGAGTAAAATTTGTGAATGTAGTCATGATTATGCAGTTGGTCTAAGTTATGGTGAGGTTTAAAAATTTCAGCTACCAAATTTGCGGCTTAGCTACCTCCAGTTTTCATGAAAAATTCATGGAAAAATTCTGAATCGTTGGGAAGATGAAATGAAATAACATACATAAATTGTCTCACATAATGCTTCTCATTTGAAAATTATTTCACATCCATTTTTAATTGTACAGACATGTCTTCAGCACCAAATATGTGTAGCCAGACCTGTACTAGTTTAGATGTTGAGGAAACCAAAGACAAATAAGACAATGTCCCAGTGCTTTCAAGCCCACAGTCTAGTGGAGATTTGTTTGTTAGCTTTGTGAAAGCAAAGTCTTTTGGAAGCTTTGTGTAAGGATCTCTTTTTGACATCTTCCCCTTGCTCAATTTCTTAGTCTTCAACTTGCAATTGCATTTTTTCTCCACTAGAAGCATTAGTAGGATGGTGGTAGTTGTTCTTAAAATGTATATATTTTTTAGTGACCGCTTTATTGAGATATAATTCACATACCACACAATTTAAGCATTTAAAGTATACAATTCAATAGTTTTTTGGTATATTCACAGAGTTGTATAACTGTCCCTGAAATCAATATTGGAACATTTTCCTCACTTCCAAGAGAAATCCCTTGCTCTTAACTGTCACTCCCTAGTATATTTGTCTTCTTATTCATGGTACATTCAGTAAAATAGCAAGCACATGGGACAATATTTTAAAAGTATTTTTTATTTATTTATAATAGTTTTCATATTTTGGGGGTATATGTGATGTTTTATACATGTGTGCAATGTATAATGATCAAATCAGGCTAATTGGGATATTTATTATCTCATACATTTATCTTTTCTTTGTGTTGGGAACATTGCAATTCTTCTCTTCTAGCTATTTTGAAATATGCAATAAATTATTAACTCTAATTTCCTTACTGTGCTATTGAACACTAGATCTTATTCCTTCTATTTAACTGTATGTTTGTACCCATTAAGCAACTTCTCTTTATCCCCACCTCCCTCCCTATCCTTCCCAGCCTTTGGTAACCACCATTCTACTTTCTACCTCCATGAGATCCACTTTTTTAGCTCTCATATATGAGTGAGAATGTGCAATATTTGTTGTTATGTGCTTGGCTTTTTTACATAACATAATGACCTCCAGTTCCATCCATGTTGCTCCAAATGACATAAATTCATTCTTTTTTATGACTGAATAATATTCCATTGTGTATAGGTACCATGTTTTCTATATCCATTTATCTGTTGAAGTACACTTAGATTGATTCCATATCTTTGCTGTTGTGAATAGTGCTACACTAAACATGTGAGTGCAGGTAGCCATTTGATATAGTGATTTCTTTTCCTTTCAGTAGATACACAGCAGTAGGATTTCTGGGTCAAATGGTAGTTCTATTTTTTGTAGAAATCTCCATACTCTTTTCCATAGGGGCTGTACTAATTTATATTCCCACCAACAGTGTATGAGCATTCCTCTTTCTCCACATTCTTGCTTGCATAATTTTTTTTTGTCTTTTTGATAAAAACTATTCTAACTGAGGTGAGATGATATCTTATTGTGGTTTTGCTTTTCATTTCCCTGATAATTCATGATGTTAAGCATTTTTTCATATACTTGTTGGCCATTTGTATGTCTTCTTTTGGGAAATGCCCATTCAAATCTTTTGCCCATTTTACAATTGGATTATTTGTTATTTTGCTATTGAGTTGTTTGAGTTCCTTATACATCCTAGTTATTAATCCCTTGTCATATGGATAGTTTACAAATATTTTCCCCCATTCTGTAGGTTGCACGGGACAATATTTTAATGGTCATTCATTCATTCACACAAGCCTTGCCTTCCCTGACCACTTCAATAGGAAGTTAGCCCTCCTTCCCCTTTAGATCCACTTCAACCAAACAAATACTCTGGCTTATAAACTTTCACTGCCCATGCACCTTGCCAGCCCCTTGTTTTCATTCTTCTCACTGCTGCCCTACAAATATCCTATAAACATCCATGTCTTTGCTGGTTCTGTTTCCAATGTTCTTCTTTTACCTACTTAAATCTTACTTATATTTGAGGGATTAGTTGGGGTACTCTCACTACTTTGGTGAAGCTGTTCTTGATTCCTCTGGGTTGGAATTGATACCTTTTCTGCTCCACAATAGAAATCAGTTTGTACCACGATTATGCCATTTATTTCATTTTGCCTTACATTACAATTATAATTGTTTCTATTCTTGTCCCCCTACATCACATCTCTCATCTCTGTATTTGATTGGAAGCTTTTTAACAGGAAGTAGTGGTTCTAATTTTTCTCTTTTGTCTCTAATATGAAATTGTTTGGGTTTATTCACATGAGGTCCTACACTGGTGTTGATTAAATTTTTTGATATCTCTCTCCCTCTCTCCATTGTTTATCAAATAAAGAAATAATTTCGGTTTAACATCTTTCGAAATTTCACAAAACCAAACATAAATATTTGTTTTCTTTTTAACTTACCTTTTGAATATACTTATCATTACACAATACCAACCAGTGGTGGAAGAGGAAGACCTCATAGAAATCTGACCAAGGTTCTTCTGCCTGTTTACCAACGGACACACATAGTGCTGTAAGAAAAGATTTTCTGTTTGTTTATTTGCTCCTGGGCTAGAACTACCCTGCAGCTGGGACTGGATGATGATGATGGTGATGAGATATCACCTCTCAGAGACATTTTATGGATTAAGTTTCCTACTTTCCTCAAATATTAACTCTGAAGATAAGGATTGTGTTTTCACTGAGCTGTGAATATGAAAATCATGTATTTAAGATCTTATGGCTATGACCCAGTGAGTATGGTTCCTTTTTTAAAAATTTAATTTCACAATCATTCGGCTGATTAGTAGATAAAGGCTGCATAGGAAGTCAAAACAAGAAACTTCTGAGTAGGTGGTTTTGTTATGGTGCCTCAGTACTGCTTTCTGAAATTAAGATTTCATCCCATGTAAAAATCAAGGCTTTTGTTTTTTTCACACTTTCTGAAATGTTATTCCCATAGTAGCTCTAGGCAATTTGGTTTAGGATGTCAACTTCAAGGGAGCTTGGATATGACTGTGGATTGAAATTGGAAATTGCTTTGTACAACCGTATGCATATACAGAAAACTGGTATTTGGCATGGGCACTGTTGTCAGTATGGTAGCTGGATAGGTCAGGATGGTTTGCTTTAAACTAATTCCTCCATAATGCCTGAAATTTCATCATTTGGGATCTAGGCCCTGTGTCAAGAGTACCTTCCTTTGTCTTCTTTTAAAAGGAAAATTTCCCTAAGAGCATTAAACCCCTAGCAGCTCAATTTTAACAAATATAATGCCCATGGTTATTAGAAAATTGCCATCTTCACAAGTTGTTCTGTGTTACCCTATTTGAAGACAATAATAGAGCCTTTCCCTGTGCTTGGTTGACTAGAGAAGAAATTCCCACCAACCCCTGGTAACATCTTTGTCCTCTTTTCCTGGAGTTTTCATCAGTCTTTCCTAATCCTCCAAATTTCTTTTTTTTTTAAAATTATTGCTGGAGATTTATTTATTATTTTTCTCTTTTACCTTTTGGAATTGGCTTTTTTCTTTTTTTATTTCAAAATATTAAGGAGCTATAGATTTTTTTTGATATATGGCTTGAGTCTGGGTGATAAATGTGCCCATCAACCGAATAGTGTTCATTGTACCTGTTAGGTGGGTTTTTGCCCTTCCCTTCCTCCCCATTCACTCTTGCTTGATTTACAATGACTTTTACTTTCCTCTGTGTACTTGTGTGCCCATTGGTTAGTTCCAATTTATCAGAGAATACATGTGGTGTTAGTTTTTCCATTCTTGAGATACTTTACTTAGGATAATGGTCACCAGTTCCTTCCAAATTGCTGCAAAAGGCATTAATTTATCCTTTTTATGGCTGAGTAGTATACTGTGGTATACACACCACGTTTTGTTAATCCACTCATGAACTTGTTTCTTTCTTAACTCCAAGCTCTCCACTACTCAGTAACTATCAGTCTTCCTTGGAGAACTACATTGAGTTCCAGTGGATAGGTAATAATATTATATATGATTGGCCTGGCCTTGCTCCAGAAACAAAATGCCAGAGCCCAACTGAAGCCAATTTGTAAAATTAAAGACATTTTTGGCACTTTCCTGGCCTCCTTTTCAATGACTGGCCCTCAATTTCCTGGTACCACTTCTGTGCCTCACCTAGGACTACGTCTCTGCCATCTGTGTTCCTGGCATCTGCTGCTATTTGTACACAATACTATGTGCCACGTACTTTGCTAAACACTTTACATGTTTTCCATTTACTCTCACAATGAATCTGTAAGGTCTTACCTCCACTCTACAGATGAGGAAACTTAGGCTGAAAGAGTTTCATTAACTTGCCTGAAGTCACTTAGTAAGTGGCAGACTGGGTTTCCAATACAGATACCTTTGACTTCCCATCAGAGCTTTTGCCCCCCTCTTCTAATTTACGCCCTCCAAAATTACCTGCCCTGCATTGTTCCATTCATACATGGCTTAGATTCTTTCAGATAAGGACAGCAATGCTAATCATCCTTTCCTCTATCCAAGAAATAGCTTCATCCACACAACCTTTATCTTTAGGTCTGCTTCAGCTTAATCTTCAAAACAGCTTGGGATCATTCTGCATTTCTGTCTAGTCTTAACTATATCCTGTGCACTCACTTCACACACTTTGATTTAACACCCATCCCAAATCTGCACGTTTCTCAGTTCTTCAGTTCACATCAAGCCTCTAACCAAAGGAGAAAACATGCAAGACTTCAGAAAGAGGGGTGAGGTAATGGACATTTGCAAAGTGACTGTTACATACTGAGGCTTTGACAAATGTGACAAATCACTTTTAAAAATGTGATTTCATTTGATTCTTCCAACCCTTGAGTTAGACCTTATTATCGTTATTAATATTTGAGGCTCAGGAAATGGGAAAAGTTCAGAGACATTAGGTAATTTTCTGAAATAAATTTTCCAAGGCTACAAGCTAAAGTTGAAACCAGGACTCAAACTCTGCTCTGTCTGGCTCCAAAACCTGGGTTCTTTCTTCCAAAGTGCTGATAAGACATTATCTTTTTATATATTCAAATTTGATTAATTGAGATGCTTTGGTAAGAAAAATGTTTTTTAACTAAGGGTGCAAGCAGAAAACTTTCATTTAAAAAGCCTTTATTTATGCCTTAAGCAGTCTTATGGTTGGATCATTCTAATGAATAAAGGTCTCTGGAGCATTGAAGAGCAATCCTCATGTAGTCTGATGGAGATGAAAGAGGGCCAGCCAGTGTTTGCATAAGTATGGAGTTGACAATATATCTTAGAAAGTCTCTAATTCATTTATTTTTACTAAATTAATGAAGTGAGCTTGCTGTACTAGCAAAATAATAATAATGACTACCATTTATGGTGCACTTACTATGTGCCAGGCATTGTGGTAACCAAAGCATCTAATTTTTTGGTATTATTTTAATTCACATTGTAAGTATGCAGAAAGTGAGGTTCAGAGAAGTTAAGTAACTTCATTAAGGCTCACACAGCAGAGCTTGGACTAAAATCCTGCTGTGTTTGATTCCAAGCCTATGCTCTTGTCCCCAATGCAATATTTCTTCTTATTCTCTAAAGGAAAATATAGAGGGATTTAGAGTTATGTAAATTTGGGAAAGAGCTGGTTAATTGAGATATGCTTTTTATTTTGCATCAGTGAAGCTCAGGCCCTGTAGGACTGTCACAACGCTTAAGAGTCAAAGAATAAAAATCACTTATGGGAAGGAACGACATGAATATGGAGATTTAGAATATCTGAAAGAAATCAGTATTATGCATTCTTATGGGCAAAAGGTAGAGAAGACATTTTAACATTTGCCTTCAAGTGTATGAAAATGTATTTGCTAGTGTGTTTTGTAATTAGAGGCCACCTCAAGATTCAACCTGCCTTGTTGTACAGTTAACATTCTCTGTTTATATCTTGTCTCTCTAATTGAAGTATAAACTCCTACAAAGCAGTTTCTGGGTCTTGTATTTGTCTAATTCACCCCTCTCCCTCTACCTGCCTTCTGAAGGGCTCTGCACAGAAGAAGTCCACAGCAGGCCCTTTTCAGGCCTTTCTGCAGTCATATCTGTTTTAAGGTTTGATTTTTGACCTTTAAGTTCCGGAAACCTGACTTTATTAGTATCTGTGGTGGAGTTAGTATCCTGCTAAATGAATTTTTGTCCACTGGACTTCCTTACTACTAAATTGCAACTCTGAATAACAATGTATGAATTTTCTTAGGAAAGCTGTGTAGGGCTGTTTACATTTAGGGCCCCCTTTCCCCCTAAGATTTGCCTTTTTTTCTCTGCACCAACTTTCCAAGAACTGTTTTTATTTTTTAATTTCAAAGTATTACGGGGGTACAAATATTTTGGTTACATGAATTGCTTCTGTGCCATAAGAGTGTTCATTGTATCCATCAATTAGATTTTTGCCAACCTTCACCTTCCCACTCCCACCTGTTTGATTTCCACTGAATTTTACTTCTCTCTGTGCTCTTGTGTGCTCATCACTTAGTTCCAGTTTAATAATGAGTACATGTGGTGTTTGCTTTTCCATTATTTAGATACTTCACTTAGGATAACAGTCTCCAGGTCCATACAAATTGTTGCAAAAGGCATTAATTCATCCTTCTTAATGGCTGAGTAGTCGGTGTACATATAACACATTTTGTTAATCCACTAATGAATTGATTAGCCTTTGGGTTGATTCCACATCTTTTCAATTGTGAATTGTATTACAATAAACATTCACATGCAGGTGTCTTTTTGATAAAATGACTTATTTTCCTTTGGGTAAATACCCAGTAGTG
Organism: Avahi laniger; assembly: GCA_963575035.1. NCBI lineage: Eukaryota > Metazoa > Chordata > Mammalia > Primates > Indriidae > Avahi > Avahi laniger. The sequence goes on along the minus strand of CAUYSK010011204.1, from coordinate 1,077 downwards.
GGATTGCTGGATCAAATGGTAGGTTGACTTTTAGTTCTTTGAGGAATCTCCATACTGTTTTCCATAGAGGTTGTACTAATTTGCAGTCCCATCAACAGTGTAGAAGCATACCTTTCTCTCTTTATCCATGCCAACATCTGTTGGTTTTGGACTTTTTAGTAAAACCCATTCTGACTAAGGTAAGGTGACATCTCACTGAGGTTTTAATTTGCATTTCCCTGAATATTAGTGAAATTGAGCATTTTTCATATGTTTATTGGCCATTTGTCTATCTTCTTTTGAAAACCTTCTGTTCATATCTTTTTCCCACTTGTGGATGGGGTTGTTTGATTTTTTCTTGCTGACTTGCTTAAGTTTTTTGTAGATTCTGGTTATTAGTCCTTTATCAGATGTATAGTTTTTCAATATTTTTTCCAATTCTGTAGGTTGTCTATTTGCTCTGTTGATTATTTCCCTGGCTGTGCAGAAGCTTTTAAAATTTTTTTTATTTCAGCATATTATGGGGGTACAGATGTTTAGGTTACGTATATTGCCTTTGCCCCACCAGAATCAGAGCTTCAAGTGTGTCCATCCCCCAGATGGTGTGCACTGCACCCATTAGGTGTGCATATACCCATCCCCTCCTCACTCCTCCCATCTGCCTGACACCCAATGAATGTTATTACTATATGTGCATTTAAGCGTTGATCCGTTAAAACCAATTTGCTGGTGAGTACATGTGGTGCTTATTTTTCCATTCTTGGAATACTTCACTTAGTGGAATGGGTTCCAGCCCTATCCAGGATAATACAAGAGGTGCTATATCACCATTGTGTTTTGTGGCTGTGTAGAAGTCCATGGTATACATATATCACATTTTATTAATCCACTCATGTATTGATGGGCACTTGGGTTGTTTTCACATCTTTGCAATTGTGAATTGTGCTGCTATAAACATTCGGGTGCAGGTGTCTTTCTTATAGAGTATCATTTGTTCTTTTGGGTAGATGTCCAGTAATGGGATTGCTGGATAGAATGGTATTTCTACTTGTATTTCTTTAAGGTATCTCCATATTGCTTTCCACAGAGGTTGCACTA
>CAUYSK010011199.1:0-30377 GCA_963575035.1 Avahi laniger | reverse complement strand
AGGAGAAGGAAGCCTCTCGAAAGCCGAATGAGGTGTTAAAAACCCACCTACTCTCTGTGAAGCTGCTTTTATCCCTAAATTAGCAAAACAAATATCACGGACCTAGAGACCTGTAAGAAGAGGCTTTGATTTATCAAATTTTAAAATTATAGCTGCTGAGTGCACCTGACAGGCTATTTTTTCTCCACAAATTAATTTCGGAACTTTTGTTGTCAAATAATCTGCCATTTCAAATTTACCACAATCCACTTGCTCCCTGCCGATGGGGCCGGAGCGCAGGAAAGGCCTCTCGACTCTCGCGGACCTGACGCAAGGACAAGCACGTGGAGCGGGCTCTGCGCTCGGGATGACGCCTGGCCTGGCCCACTTAAAAAGGTCAGCATGGTAAAGAGCATCAGGGCTCACGTCGGTCATGAGCCTCACAGGTGGCAGGGCAGACAGGTGTTCTACCTCCGGTCACACGGTCCCAGCCCTGCCCACAGCATGCTGTCATTCCAACTTTACTTGCTTGTCATAGGCCACTTGCTTCTCAGAGATACAATATCTGGCATGACTGAACTCGATCAACCGTATTTTCAAAGCCAAAACAATACCCTGCTTGCTCGATGAGCAAAGAGCAGTGAAACCCTTCCTGCCGCTGGCTCTGGTGCAGGGAACACGAGCGCAGGTCGGGCCAGGCCAGGACTGGCCAGGTCTGCACAGGTCAGAGGCTGCGCCAGTCGCTCCTTCCAGACCTAGGCAGGCTGGGTGCAGCAGAAACCCCTCCTCAGCCCCCTTCCTTCGGGGCCAGAGTGTCCAAAAGGAGCAGTCAAGTAAGACAGAGACCAACGATGAGCCTAAGGTCACCAGAGTCTGAAACAAAATTAAATAATTACTCTTTATTCAAAATAAATAAGCCCTCTTACTTTCAAGGAAAATACGAAGGTCAACTCTGTCCTTCTGTCCTCTAAGACAGAAACCACTTTCAGAGTATGTGCATTTAAAAAAGAAAAGACTTGTAGATTATTAAACTGAAATCTAGGAACTTCAATACACATTGTTTCTTTGAAAAATAAAGACTGAAAGGAATATTTCATGTCAAAATGTCACAGGTTAGAAAACCAAATTTTTCTCTGAGGCTCATTTTAGCAAATCCTCCAAGTATCCCCAAATCTTGAAGCTGAAAAGCTACATCCCCTGAGAAAGAGCCTTTCCCCACAGCCCTGTTGCTCTGACGCCAGCGTCCCTGCAGCCATCTGTCGGGTGGCTTCCTGCAGGACCGTGCTCCTTCCCTGGGAGGAAATGGTGCCCCGTGGCCTGTGCCCCGCTGGCAGGAGCACAGCACCAGCTTTCTGCAAACTCACTCACTTGGCTCAGCTATTCTGCAACAGAGAGGAAGTTTCCTAAGCAGCCCAAATACTCTAAGTACCATGTTTTCCAGTATTTTCCAGATCCACAGTATGCTCAGAAAGCCACAGCTGCATCACCAGGCTTTTATGACAAGGTTGCTGCCAGTGTATCTGAGCGACCACATGGCAGGTACGGGCAGGCTCCACAGTCTTGAAGGCCTGAAAAGCTGCTTCACATGCTCTTTCATGCAGGTTAATTTCCAGATTCAACAGTCATACAAAATACATTAGGTCAATGAAGAACTGAGAAGAAAAAGCCCCAAAGTCTTTTTCAAACCTCTCCCTCCTTACCCAAAAAACGACGACACACAGGAAAGAACTCTCTCCCTATAAATTCAAGTTCATCATCTGAGAGGTAGAAGCCTCCAAGGAGTCATCTAGCTCCAGGGCACATCGACTGTACGCTTCCAGATGTTTTCTCCAGATTTCAACTAAAACGAGAAAACAGATGAACACGTTATCAAACTCCTCTGTCAGAAAAGCAGTGGTGCGAGTGAGCTTGTGGCCGCCGCCGAGCGGCTCCCTGAGCCGCTGTTCCCAGCCTGCTGGGCCAGGCTGCCCCTTGTTGAGCTGCATCAGTTTACCCCCCAGAGAGCACACACCCTTGAAAAACCCTATTTGGCCTTCCAAGCCTGTCCTGGGTACAGCTACCCTTAAGGCCACCCTCTGGATGACGTGTGACTTGAATTGTAAGATAGTCCCTGACAAACCCTCACAACTTCCAAAGTCTGATAACATCTCTTAGGCACCGGCCTGGGCTTACCAGGCCTGTTACAGCCAGTCTGGGCTGGACTTACTGGGCCCTGTTACAGCCAGTCTTGCAGTATCAATGGCCGAGCTGCTCTCCTGGGGACGCTAATTAAAGTTGCTAAAGAACTTAGAGGACACTCAACCCAACACCAAACCCTCCGCTGAGCACTCACTGTAGTGTGGCTCTTCTTTTTCAGGGGGGGCTGCAGGGCTATCTTCTACGGAGCAGGTGGGGCTCTGCGTTGGGGGGCTGGAAGGGGCCTGAGGCCCAGGCTCGCCCGCTAGTTCCTGCTGCACGTTCTCCAGCATGGTCTTGTACGCCTGCCGGGCCGCCATCGTCAGCTCAACCATCTTGTGGAACTGGTCCTTAGGCACAAGTGAGAGCACACAGATGATGTCCCCTGATTACTGAGAGGATGTGAGTCCCCTGCAAAGTTGACAACAGTGCCCAATGCAGGGAAGCAGGGACAACTCAGGGCTGTGCAGCACCCATGCTGGTGGAGGGTGCCAGGGATGCTGCCCCAGAGGCAGAGTGGGCTGGGCTGGCTTCTCAGGCCTGCCTAGGTGCCTCTGTGTCAGCAGCAAGCCCAGAGCTAAATTCAAAACCAGACACTCTGCTGTCAAGGAGACAAAGGCCACCATTTTATGAGACGGTTCTGCCTCAATGGTACCTTCTTCTCAATAGCAGCCTACCAGCAGGGCTGGGGCTGCTCTGTGCGTGAGCACACAGACTGCCAGCCCCACTCTCTCCCCCAGGCAGGGACTAGCGAGGCCTGTGCTCTCATCTCACCTGGGCCCCGTCGTAGCTGAAGATCCCCACCACGCTGACAGGGACTGCTTTGTTCAAACTGCGCCCCAGAGCTTTGCGGTTGAGGGCAAACACCAACGGGATGTTCTGCTCACAGGCGTGATCAATAATGGTGTGCAATGTGTCGTCCAGCCCACCTGGCCGAAGACAATGAAAAACGACAGGGAGACATGTCACGGGGAACATGGTGTTGATATTGGTTGCAAAGGGCTTCTTCTTCAGACAGCAGCATGCCTGCTTATGATTTTATGTTCAAGTCAGCAACTCCTGCCGAATTTCACCAAGACAGCAAGTCACAGCCACACGGAAGAATTAACACTCCAAAACAGATACTTCCATAACATCGTAAAACACAGCTGGCATTATGCTAATAGGAAACGTTAAGTATTAGCTAATATTGCTGAATACTTACCATGTGCCAGGCCACTGACCACAGCTTCACATATATTAGTTCCTGTATCCTCCCCCAAATCCCAAAAGCAGGTAGATGCTTGTGTCCCCGCTTACAGATGGAAAACCAGAGGCACAGACAGGTCAAGTTCCTTACTCCACGTGGTACCTCTAAATGGGGCCTAGGGTCTGGTTCCCAAGGGCTGACCATGCTCTACGTTCTGACCCTGCTTCCAAGTGAGGCACCAGTGCGAGGAAGGAGGTGACAGGAGCACCACATGCAGGCCTGTCCTGGCCACTTGGAAACCAACTGTACCTGAGGAGCGCTCCTAACCGCGTGAGAAGTGCAGAAGGGCACCTGGCACGAGTCTGCACACACGCGGCAGCCAGTTAGCATGCACAGTCGGAGAGAGGACTCCGCGTACAATAGCAACAGAAGATTACGGAAGGTAGGAATGAGTATATCATGAAAAATGAAAGATTTATAGAACATGCTATTAAAGAACACAACAGAAAATCTGAACAAATGAAAAGGTATCTATCAGTGCTCTTGGACAGAATGATCCAAAACGATACGTGTCAAATCTACATTAACTAAAACTTTAACATATTGTAACTTAACTACAGACAAGATTTCTCTGAGAAAAAATAAAAAAAAAAACAAGAAAAAATGTCAGGCTAGCACCTCCAGGTGTTAAAGCTTGCCGTAAAGCTTACGAAAGCACAAGCGAGGTGACGCGGAGTCCAGAAATGACTCAAATTTAATGGCAACTGAGCGTGTGCAGAACAGCATTCGGAGTCAGTGGGGGAGAAGATGCTGGACAACTGGGTAGACCTCCGGAAAGATCCAGCTGGACCAAAACCTATTCCACCTGCCTAAACATACAGAAATGAAAACACGGAAGCACCAGGAAATAAACAGAAGTTTAAAAACAAACCTGCAACAACACTGGCGTGGAAAGGCTAAGAAATGATGTAACACCTCGATGCAATAAAAAAGATAAGAAATAAAAAATAATAATATATACAACACCTAAAATTTCTTTCTTTTTTTTTTTCTTTCTACCCCCGGATACCTAAAATTTCTACATGGCCAAAAAGGTTTTTTTTTAAAAATGGCCAAATGACAAGCTTGAAAAATATGTGCGACTCTTATCCAAAGGGCTCACTTATGAAAAGGTACGAATCAATCAAAAGAAGACGACCATCGCGAAAGACAAATGGGCAACGAATACAAACCAGCAGTTCCCAGGAAATCCCAACTGCCTGATGGTGACCCTCCCTTGTAAGCAAAATGCTGATAAAAACTCAACAGGGCGGTTCGGCTCAGCAGGGAGGAAGGCTACATGGAGGGTGGCAGGGCTCATGCATTCAAGTTCGCGATGCACCTGCCCTCTCACACCAGGTGTTTAACCTACAAGATATGCACACGTCCTCACAAAATGGAAGAAACGACAACTGTTTACAGTTATCAAAGTACCACGCGGTACCTCATCACATACGGATCATCTCATTTTCAAGAGAGGCACTTCTCTAATGCACATTCTACCTCCCTGTGGGACCTGGGACCTCATTGTGCATCTGGCTGGAGGGGATTCTAAGTCCCACAGCTCTACCCTGTCCCGGATCTACCTGAAATGTGGAAAGTGATGAGGCAGCAACCTCCTGGGATATAAGCTTTGAAGAAAAACAGCAATTCTGGACAAGCCGGAGAAGGGGGAGACCAGGCAGAGGTGGGGTGAGACGAGTGTTCCTAAGGCATAATTACAATGAGATATTTTCAACTTGTGAGGAGAGACTGATGAGGCTCCCCTAACACTGGATGTGTCTCTCGCTTGAGGGTCCTCAGCCCAGTGTCCACCCATCCCCTAGGAATGAATCACAAATGTTATCTAAGCAGTGCACAGGCAAAACCTAACACAGCAGGCCTGGCCACTGTCCTCTGAACGCCTGTGTGCCAGGCTGGCCCTTGGCTGAGGCTGGTGAACTTGGATTTCAGGAGGGTTCCCACCACTCCAACTGACAAGAGTGGCTCTGTGCCTCAACTGTGTGCAAACACTGTGGTTTATGCTCAACATCTGCTTTCCTTCTGGAGTCTGAAACTTAGCTATGTGCCAGGCAGAGGGTGCCTTGTGTGACTGGCCCCCAGTAAAACCCTGGGCAGAGTCTCTAATGGCATGCCTGGTTGAGAGCACTTCCCACGGGCTGTCACAGCTGGGGAATTAAGCATGTCCCATGCGACTCCACTGGGAGAGACGTTTGGAAGCTTGTGCTTGGCTTCCTCCCCCAGACTCCAGCCCGTGTGCCTTTCTCGTCGCTTGCTCTGCACCCTTTCACTGTACTCAATCACAGCCACAAGTGCCACTGTATGCTGAGTCATGGGGTCCCCCTGGCACGTCACTGAACCCCGGTAGCCCTCACATAAGCAACACAAGTCTAGATTGTTTTGCTCGAACAACCTCAAACCCACTGTCATTAGCAAGAGATGAAAGTTGCACACTCCACAGCTGACTCACTGAATCACCCCAAGGCAGCTCAGGTCAAATAAGCAAGATGCTTTGCTCAGATAAGTAATTTCCACTTAAAAGTTCAGAGTTATGAGGTAAAATGCCATTCTGAGCAAGGACCGTAATTTAACATAATTCAGGGCTGTAATGCGAATTTTCACAATGCCGACAAGGACAAACCTAGCCTCCTGCTCTGCCCTCACAGAGAGGCGGAATGATGGAGTCTAAGACATGAGTCCACAGGAGAATGAGAGAGAGCAGATGTTTGAAAGCTGAAATGCAAATGGACAACTGAGCCAGGAGCCCTCAGCCAACAGCAGAGAAAAGCCTGGAATAGCCCAACCTGGACCCCAGAGTCCCACAAAGCACAGGGACTGGCAGCAGAAGGGCAAAGAGCAGGTTGGGAGAGCCAGCTGGACACTGGTGAACAGGTGACTCAGTGTCCAGCCTGTTGGCCGTAGCCCTCTGGTGAGGAGGGCGCAAGTGTGTGGGACGTGATGCACCACCTCTAATGGTGGCAAGAGGACAAGTTTGCAGCGTAAAGGCTGAGAGCCAGGCCTGCCCCTCCAAACAGGAGACCAGCCCAAGGGGAGACAGAGACCCCCCTGGGGCACTTCTGACATAACAGCAGAACTTCTCAGAGTGCACTACTGATAGCGGCAGCATCGCCCGGGAACCCACTGGAAGTGCAAACTCTTGGGCCCACTGGACCTACTCAAGCAGAAACTCTGGAATCTCTTTTTACCAGCTCTCTGGGTGATTCTGATGCAGGCTGCAGTTTGAGAATCACCACCCCACAATGCTGCTCACAGCCTTGAAGGCCAGCCGTGCATACAGATTTCGAGTCAGCTTCTTAGCAGCTCTTAAATAGGAGCAGACAACTAAGGAGCCACGAGACATCTGTGAAAAGCCTCCACCATGGAGAGTCCAAAACAAACAGAGAAAACAACTTAGAAGAAACAGAGGCTATGCAGGTAGGGGAATCTGGCATCATTGAAATTCTCAAGAGAGGTAATACATTCATGAGGCAATAGCAATGTCATAAAAAAGGAATTTTTAGCAAACAAAAATAGCTTCCGGAAATTAAAAATGTACAAAGCAAAAGATTCAATGAAAAAGTTTAGAAGATATAGTTGAGGTGTCCTAAAAGAAAATGGAACCAAAAGAAAGAAAAGAAAAGCAAAGAACAACCAAGAGGACACCAGTTCAGAAAGCCCAAACACTGACGCGGTTGCAGGAGGAGCTGGCAGGGACTGAAGGAGAGAATTCAAAGCAAAAATTCAACAACACATCTCAGAGCCAAGGGCACTGGATGCAAACTGCCTCACATACTGGAACCCCAGGAACAAAGAAGTTCCAACAGACTCCCAGAAAGGAGGGAAAAACAAACAAACAAAAGATCGCAAAGGACCAAGAATCAGAGACTCTGGATTTCAAGCAAGACCTCCAAAATGTGCCTCCCATGCACCTTTTTATCATAAACCACTGCAGGATGTGCTCCAGCAAAACAAGAGGGCACTGCAAGAACATAAACAGTACACCTCGACAAGGGCAGGGTGAGAGCCACGGGCATCCCCAGGGTGTAGAGAGCCAGAAATGAGGGTTTCTTGAGCAGATGAAACTTCAGAATGCCTGATGTATCCAATTGTCTGAGGGGAGACTGAGGCAGCTGGCCAAGGGCATGGGGTTTGATTAATGTTAAGTATACAGAAAATTAAGCAACCACCACAAAACAAGAATGATAAGCCAAACTATAGCTTAATATAAATGAGAGTAAAACCCGTTTCCTCTGTCAGGAAGTTACCAAATAAATACTTAAAACTGAACAAAACATTAAGCAGTAGCCCACAAGCCTCTTATTTGGAGATGCAGAGAAAAATATCCCCAAATTTGGCTAGGAGCTGACCAGAAGAGTCTCTAGGGAAGGCAAGGAGCCCAGGCCTGACTTTTCCCTTAATAAGCTCCATAGGCCTCCTTGACCGTTAGCTGTGTGCATGTACAACGCAGATGGAAACAGCCAAGGAAACGTGTGGCCTGTTTTCTTCAATGACCCAGAAGGACCTCTAGGCACTGCTAGATATACCACCGGACAGGCAGGTTGCCAAGATCTCTTCTGTCACATTCTGGTCAGCGCTGACACTGGACCTGCACAGAGCCAGGACAGGGACAAGCTGCCGGGCTGGGCATGAGGAGCCCTAGCTGGTGCTCCTGGGCTGGAAGGAGGGGGCTTCAGACACATCAGGAAACCTCCAGGCTTTAGGTGTGAAATAGTAGCTGGAAAAGATCACCTCTAAGGGCTCAGTCCCAGGATCCGGACTCGTCACCTCAAAGTGGGACCCTGGCCAAGTTGAATTTTACACCGCAGGAGAGAGGAATGGGGCCAGGGAAGGGCTTGTGAGTGATCGCAGCCCAGATGGACATGCAGGACGCTGTCCATGAGCAATGGCGTTCTATTCCTCTCGGCTCTTCTGTTACTCAATCTGGGGAGGACACAGCATGGACAGGCAAGTTCTCTGGGAGTCAAGATGGCACAAGTGCAGGATAAACAAGATGTCACAGAGGAGAGTTCACTGTCGTCTCACCTAGCACATCATATCTGACAAACTATACCACCCAGCTGAAGTAAAATGGCCGAGTATTCAGACAAACCCACCTCTGTAACGAGTGAACAGATGAGCTCACCACAGACAGAACAAGTAAATGTGAAGTAGACAAGTGTCCTAGGTAGGTACTGCTTGGCTGCCAGGCACAGCCCTTCATGTTGTGTCACCAGTGACCATCCTCAGTTCCAGAGCACCCTGCACAACAGAAGGACATCATGCCCTGCTGTCAGAGGCCTGCGTGGGCTGGCTGGAAACCCGTCGTCCAAGACCACATGACCCTCCTGCGTTACAGAAAGTAAGGCACTCAGTGGTCATTGCACTTGAGAAACAATTACTCAATTAAAAAACAAAAACAGAAAAGAAAATGAGGTGCCAAGGCCTGCAGCACGGTCTGCCCAAGTGTGTGGCCGACCACGAGGGCAGTGTACTAAGCACTAGTGCACGGGGCCCACGTGGCACAGAGCCATTACCTTTCGACTGTATCTTCTCACAGTTGGGAGAAATGATGACACATTTCAACTTTCTGAGCTTCAGGTGTTTGAGAACTTCCCTCAGCCCCAACACAAGTCGGCGTTTGGTCTTGGCCTTGACTGGATCTTTCTGATACATACGGTCTTGGAAACGGACAAGTTCTTTGAGCAGGTCTGTAACACAAGCGTCCACTTCCTTACTAAGCATCTGGCTGCAGTAACTGAAAGAAATGCCAAACATCAGGGACTCTGCCACTGGCCACGACCCTGTGGCACTGCTCCCACCCAACCTGAGGGAGGAGAGATGTAGACAGCATCAGACGAGAAGTCACACTGTGACGAGTAACACCAATCACAACCGAATTCCTCACTGATTCCATTTTATGAAAGGCAAATATTGGGGCACCTTCCCCCACTCCAAACTGCAAGGGACAAAAATCTCTGGGCCCCGCCCTCTGCCACAGTTTGCCGCAGGTCCCTGTCTTGGCCACTTCCCCATGCATCTCCCCATCATGAAAACAAACACCTGGAGAGACCATCATGGAAGAAAAGTGGGAAGGAGAGATGGCAGAACAAGCAAACAAGGTTAAAAGAATCCTGCCCCTAAGAAATTACATAAAAATTAAACCACCAAAGGGGGCCCAATGTCACGTGCCATCACCTCCCCACTCATTTCCCAACCTCGAATCTGGACTAAAGGCACTTCCCTCCATTGTCATCAGGACAGAAACCTCAGTGGGAGCAGACACAGATACAATGATTAGGCTCGCCTTGAACACACGTAGAACTAGGTGCTTGGCCACTTCCAACCATGAGGGTTAAAGTGCAGTGTGGCCCAACCACACGGGTTTATGGTACCCAGCACTGTAAGGGTGGGAGCAATCAAGGCCAGATCGAAACTAAGCGCCCCTCACTTCCCACAGTCCCTGGCAGGCAGGAGCTCACTCACTCCCTGAATCTACGGCTGTGGATCTTGGGGAAGGCAGCTTGGTCGGGAGCAAGGTGGCTGGCCTCCGCGTCCCTCTGGAGCTCTGCGCCTGGTGGCTCTTCTGACTTGCCCTCGACCGCAGGAGTGGAGGAGACCAATTCATCTGTCCCCGCTGAAACTTCACAGAGGAAAAAGTCATCCTATGACCTCCGCAGGGCCGCGTGCACACAATGAAGGGCTGGCCTAGGGCAGTGGCACTGATGCGACCAGAGCCTGCACAGACAACACTGAGAAGTTTACAGAGGACAACAAAAACTGTTGGGGACGCCTGGGGAAGGGCGCAGACTGTCATGCCAGCATTCTGATAGGCCTGGATGTGTGCCTCCCCTCCAGTGTTTACTTGCTAATAATTTTTATTGTGGTAAAATATACATAATGTTTACCATTTTACCATTTTTAGGTGTGCGATTCAGTGGCCAAATTTATTTTTTAGTTTCCCCACCTTGTTACCTCTACAAACCACCAAAATGCAAGCCAAGTATCAGACCGCCAAGTGAAGGAATTTAAAAATGTACACTACACCCACTGGGATGGCAAACACAAAAGACAGCGCCCATGGGCTGGCGGGGATGGGGAGCACCTGCAACACCCCCAGCGGTGTAACCAGCAGAACACTGGGCAACCCGCTCGGCAGGAGCTACCAAAGAAACCTGCTCCCTGCAATGGCCAACAGGAGCAAGTGCTTGCGCCCTCCCACACACACACGCAACACTGTTCAAGCACCTGATTTCTAACAGCTGACCCCCTTTCACCACAAAGGTGCAAGGACTGCCCCGGACAGGTTGCTTGGCACAGCTTATCCTTTTTGTGGCTGCCCCAGTCGGAAGTACTCTTTCAGGTGCAAACAGGAGTCAGTACCTGAGGGGTCCACCTGCTCGGGGGCCTGGTCATTGCCACCACTTTCTCCATCTTGCCCTTTGTCGCTGGTGAGAGCTGGGCTCACGGCATTATCCTGGAGACGCTGCTGCTTTCTCTCTTGCCGTTCCTTCAAAATAATCTTCAAAATTAAATCAATGATTAAAACACCTAAATATCTGTATTTAAGAGATAATAAGCACTTCTGCAAAACAAACGGCCCAAGTTCAACATGTTGGCAGTTCGCCTGTGTGCCCTGAGAGTGGCCACATGCTCCTGTCTCGGAGGCTGGCCCAACCCTCACCCGGCCTAGAGCAGCACATTCCTCCCAGGCGTGCAGAGCAGACACATGGCAGAGACCTGGGCCTTGAAGCCAGTTCTGCCACTCAGCGGTCACCCAAGCACGTACACCAGAGGGCTGCTGTAAGAATTAACCAAAGGCACACGTGCGACTGTCCACGGAAGTGTGCCCCGTTCGCTGGCTCTAATCAGCGAGGGAGAGATGGGGGTGGAACGTGTGAAGAAGGAAAATGCCACTCCCTCCATTTCTGGTTTTCGGTCTATGTCACCGCATCGTTAAAAGTAAAAAAGAAGGAAAAGATTTTCCTCCTTTCTAAGGTAGCTGAAGCCTTCCCTGCTTCACACGCTCCATCACGTCAGGCCAGGAGGGTGAGGCGCTGACGGTTTGAGAATCATTGATACATCTTGAGACGACATGTTGGAGTAACATAAACCTTACAATCTAAAAACTCTAAATAAGAGCACACCTTCTTCAGTGAGGTTGGCTTCTTGGCCTTGGGGACCTCCCTCTGCTTTCCTTTCTTCATCAGCGGGGCACTGGAGTCCAAGGGGTTGTGCGGCGTCTTCGGCTGACTGAAGCGCCGGCCCCTCTCCCCTGACGAGACTTCTTTGGAAAGGACTGGCACCGCTCCAACTGAAACACAAAAGGACAAATGCCTCAAGGTCACCTCCCAGTGGCCCTGCCCAGGTCTCGGGCCACAGCTCACCTGGGACTGTCTCAGGGTATGTGAAGAAGTCCCCCATGACCCCCTGGCCTGTCCCCACAACCCTTCTCATCTTCATCAAACAATCTCTTACACATTCTTTTCACTGGCAGTGATTCTAATGAAATTAAGTATCTTTTGGATGCAGTCCCAAAAAGTATCAAAACCTTAGGAAGATCTACCTTCCTATCCATGTAATCAAATCTCCTGTGTTTCTCAGCAAAGTCTATTCATTTTGTGGATTTCATTTCTGACTAAGGATAGTTCTAAGGTGGTTGCTACTCACTATTACAGTTGTGAACGAGTCCCTCTCCACCACTGTTGGCATTGCCTTTGCAGAAGCTGGCTCCTGGTTTCTGTATGTGTACCTTCTATCTATTACTATCTTACGAGGCCCTTTGAAGACACCCATAATATTTCCAGTTGAGTCTCTTGAGTTTCTAGACATAACGTGTTTTCCCAAATCCCACCATGGGCACTTGGGGGCAAACTCTCCACACAGTCAATGAATTTCTGTGATTACCACTGAGTATTTCAATTTAATTCTCTTGTTCTGCTCGACTCCATACCTCAGTAACTGTTTAAAGGAAATAGTTAATTTTTGTATACTTTTTCCCCTACTTTTTAATTAGGAAAATTTCCAAACATATACCAAAGAGAGGAAAATGGTAAACAACAAACCCCCATGAGCCTCACTGTCCAGCTTCAACAACTATCAGTATTTTTCCAAATGTATTTTACCCAACCTCCTTTAATTTCAGAATACGTCTTTTAAATAATTGGTGTTTTGTCAATAGGTATGCCCATTAAATCTCACCTGTCCAAGTCCCTGTTTCCATGCAGAGCATTTAACTTGCACAAGTCACCCAAGATGACTCTGCCTGCCTCCTACCTAGGCCACTTCTTGCCCTAGCTCTGCCAGAAGGGGCTTGCTAGATTGAGTGTGGTCATTTAAAGTTGCCACTTTGGCAAAGAGGGAGGGTGAGGCAGCAAGGCCAGTCTAAGGGTGCCGTCTTATGTGGACAAGTAATGGACCATGGACCAGCAGGGACTTACAGGGAGGAGTCCAGGGAAGACTCGCTGTAAGGATAGGCTTTCCACACATCCTGGCTGGCCACAGGATGCATGCAGCATGCCTGGCAAAAGCAATTCCCAGCCACCCACGCAACCCAGCCAATGGTAGAGTCCACAAGCAGACCCAAGGGAGAGTGAGCACGAGGCAAACTTGGATTTGGCCTGAGGGCTGAAGGCACCCCCAGCTCACACACAGCTATCAACAAAAAGTGGGGGCTGGAGCATGGCCTCTGACCCGTCTCTGCTGTGCAGACATAGGATAACCCTAGAAAGGCAAGCAAAAAATAAGAACAAACAAACAAAATAACCAAGCAGAGACATCAGCAGCTGCACACTGTGGGGAAGGCAGACTTCAGATTTATTAATAGATCACACAAGTTACTTAAAAAAAAAAGTCACCATCACTCCTCTCCAAGGGAAGAAATCAGAATGCAGGTTTGCTCCAGAATATTCAGAATTCAACACAAATTTGAGATATTCAAGAAAACAAGAAAGGGTGAACCACACTCAAGAAAAAACGCAGTTAACAGAAATTATCTCTGAGTGCCTCCAGATGTGGGACTTAGCAGACCAACATGTCAAGGCAATTATTAGAACAAAAATGAACATAGATTTCAATAAATAGAAATTATTAATATAAAGAAGAGGGGCTTGGCAGAGATTTGATGGTAGAAAAATCAGTGAACTTGAAGATAAATCAATAGAAATGATCTAACTTAAAGAAAAGATACAAAAAAAAAACTGAAAAAAATGGACAGACCCTGAGAGACCTATAGGGTAACATCAAGCATACAAATAAATATAATGGGAGTCCCAGAAGGAGAGAGAAAAAGACAAAAATTTTCAAAATAATGGCCCTAAACTTCTCAAATTTGGTGAAACCATTAATCCACAGAGCTAAAAACCACTACCAAACCCAGGTAGGATAAACATAGACATCCATACCTATACACATCACAGTCAAACTACTGAAGGTCAAAACAAAAAACATGGAAAACAGCCTGGGAAAAACAATTCATCGCATAAAGCAGAATAACAGTGTCTGACTTCTCATCAGGAACAAGAGGCCAGGGGGCAGTAGAATAACACTCAAAGACCTGAAAAAAAGATAAACCAAGAATTCTATATCCTGCAAAACTATCCTTCAAAAAATGCATGCAAAATAAAGATGGTCCCAGATAAAGACTGAGAGAGTTTGTTGCTAGCAGAGCTTGTGTCAACAATACTAAAGGAAATCTTTCAGAAGAAATACTAACAGAAGGGACAACAGAAGGCAAGCAAATCCAGAGGAATAAAGAACAGCAAAAATCGGCTGGGCACAGTGGCTCATGCCTGTAACCCTAGCACCTCTGGGAGGCCGAGGGGGTAGGATCGTTTGAGCTCAGGAGTTCGACATCAGCCTGAGTGAGAGCCAGATGCTTATCTCTACTAAAAATAGAAAAATTAGCTGGGCATCACGGCGTGTGCCTGTAGTCCCAGCTACTCAGGAGGCTGAGGCAGGAGGATCGCTTGAGCCCAGGAGTTTGAGGTTGCAGTGAGCCATGACGGTGTCACTGCACTCTACCCAGGGCAACAGAGCAAGACTCTGTCTCAAAAAAAAAAAAAAGCAAAAATCATAAATACAAAACTGGTACATATAAATTTTCTCCCTCATTTCTTCTTTTAACTTCTTTAAAAGATATGACTGTGCAAAGTAATAATTACAACACTGTATTATTTGTTTTTTAATATATTTAGATGTAACATACGTTAACAATAGCACAAAGGGGGAAGAAAAAAATGGAGATATAGTAAAGTTTCTCCAATATATAAACTAAGATATATATTGTAATCCCTGGAGCAACACTAAGAAGATAATTTTTCAAAGTAAAAAAAAAAAAATCAACAAAGGAATGAAAAGGGTAGTTCAAGACTATTTAACACAAAAGGCAGCAGAGGAGGAAGAAAGGAACAAATGACATGAGACAAGCAGAAAAAATAGTGAAACAGCAGATATAATAAATCCAACCATATGAACAATTATATTAAATACAAATGGACAAAATATCCCACTCAAAAGGCAGATTGTCAGACTGAATTAATAAAGAAAGATGGAAGCATCTGCTATCTACAAAAGACATACCTTACAAGCTATCTATTCCCTATGCTGCTGGTAAGCAAGCCTCTCCTCCTCCTCCTCCTCCTCATTAACTGGCCAACCAGTTGGGAAGACCTGAATTGGGCTTGGGAACAGACAAAAAACCCCTAGGATGCCTTTGAGTTAAGTTGTGTTCTAGCTAGAAAGCCCTGACTAGGGATATGTGGCACTGGCTCAGCTAAAAATGAAAAACCCTGAATTCTGTTTTGTTAATTTTTACCTTTCCTTGTAAGGATGGTTCCATTAGTGAACTCAGAAGGGAAGATGATAGGCACATCTGGATTTGGGCATTCCTGGAATCTCTGGCCAAAATGACATCTCGATACCGTCAAAATCCCAGCCTCACCAACTACCTTGAACTATTCAAAAATCTGTTCTGATTGAGAACCTCCATCTTGGTTAAACGGCTTATTTCATGTAGACTCCATCTAAAAGGTCTGCATAAAACATCTCAATGGTATAAAACCAGTCTCTGCTTTAGCTCCCTTTTCTATTCCAACACATACTAATGATAAAATCCTACCTCCGGAAGTGACCTAAACATTGTTGACTCTGCCCTCTAGTTACGATTTAACATAACTTCCCTGCTAGTTATGATTTAATACTAATAGTGTGAGAGCTATTGTCACTGAGAGTGGCAACCCCTCCTCAATTTTCAACTACTCAACACTAAATACGTCTATGAAGTATGGTGAGAACATCATGCAACAAGACACTTCCCTACAGGCTCCCCAGGAAGCTATATTCTTCAAAATCCGAGTTTGGCAGAGCACTTTCCAGACTGTTCTAAGGGTGACATAGGTTAGTCAAAACACCCGCTCTGAAGTGTCCAGGCTAAGGCAATTTCCACAGAGTGAAGCCCGAAGCTAACTGTGGAGGAAAGGCTGCCTTTGCCCACAGCTACTCACAGATGATCGACTTTCACTAAAACACGTAGACTGTTGAAAACATTAATACGTGATGACGGCACTCCAGGCCCAAGCAGAAGACGAGCTAAGAGAGGCAACTTTTAGGGAAGACTACGTAAGGGGCAGTAGTCTTAAGCTTTGGTGTATATAAGAATGACTGACATGTGATGTATGAAACCACGAATCCTGACATGAATAAAATTGCCAAAATCGATGAGACAATCAAGAAAATTTTGATACAGACTAGATACCAGATTATGACATAACAAGAAATATATACTTGGTCTCTGCCCCCACTTCCCAGCACAAAGCTCCTAAAACCCTTGGCATCACCAAAGTGGTGTCTTTTTGCATGGTAATGAGAAGACTGGTGGCAGGGAGAGCTTAAGGATTAGGTGCTAGTTGCCAGGGGAACCAACCAAGTGACAATGGGTTGGAACCTTCAGCCCCACTTCTGAGGAGGGGAGAAGAGCTGGAGGTCGCACAATCATTAATGGCTAACAATTTAACCATGCCTACACAATAGAACCTCCATAGAAACCTGTAACAGGGTTTGGAGAGCTTGGTGGTGGGGGGACACGTGGAGATGCTCTGAGGGTGGTGAGCCTGGAGGGACAAACTATTTTCCAAAAAGACCATTCCAGCAAATTATCAAACCTCAAGAGAGGGTCCTGGGAACCCCCGATTTATAGCTGGTTGGTCAGAAGCATAGGTGACAACCTGGACTTGCAACTGGCATCTGAAGTACTGGCAATTTTGTGGGATCAACCCCTTAACCTGTGGAGGCTGCATTAACTCTGAACAGTCAGTGTCAGATTGAGTTATGCTGTAGGACACCCAGTGGATGTCTACCCAAGAACTGTTGTGGGAAAAAACCCACACTACTGGTGTTAGAAATAAAGTTTGTGAGTACGTATAGAGAAAAACAAATTTGTTTTTTCTTTAAAAAGAAATGATTGTTAATACTGTCAGGCAGGATGATGACAGGGTGAGTCAAAAAAATCACTATCAGAGATACTGAGGTGTTTATAGGTGAAATGACATGATGCCTGTGAGCTGCTTTAAAATACTTTAAGAGAAAAAAGTAGGATAACAGATCAAACCAGACTCGCAAAATGTTAACTGATGAATCTGGGCAATGGACACATCCCATTCTATTTTTTAGGTTTCAAATTTTCCATAATAAAAAAGGAAAAAACAAGACAAAACATCCTATAACGTGCTTATTAAACTCCTTGACTCCATCCCAAGCGGTTTTCACACAGTAATCCTAAGGTGTGCCTGGAACCTGTACAAGAGCGTTCACTGTACAATTTATTGAGCTTTTCTGGATGTTTGAAAATTTTCAAGACAAAAAAAATTCCACCTCCCAAAGAGACAGAGTGAGTTGATCCTTTCTGGGATTAAAACCATAAAACTTGGCATATTTCCCTCTTCACTAACTACCAGGAACCTCAAAGACAAAAGTCAAAACCCAATCAAATATAAATAAAAGCCTCTTTACCAATCTCCTTGGGTTCCTATTTTTTTTTAAATGTAGTGCTTTGAAAAAACTGCTTCAAAAGGAAAAACATCGTTCTCTAAGAGATGTGTCAGAGGAAAGAGACAGCCACACCAGTGCTGGCACGACACTGCTCCCAGCGGTGCTCTGTGCACAGGCAGGTAGTCCCTGTCTACGGACTGCAGCTTTCTAACCCGCACAGTAGAGATCTTGGGGAACACAGGGTGCTCAGAAAGATAAGGAGATTTTCAGCTACACAATGTCATTACAGCAAGTGGAAAACTCATCTTTTATTAAGATCTATTTCTTAAAATCACATTTAAATAATTTAAAAATTTTTTAATTGTGGTAAAATGCATGACATAAAATTTATCATTTTAACTGTTTTAAGTGCACAATTCAGTGGCATAAATTACATTCACAATATTGTGCAACCATTACCACTATTTCCAAGGCTTTTTCATGCCCCAAATTGACACCATCCTCCCCCTTAAGAATAACTCCCCATTCTTCTTCCCCTCAGCCCTTGGTAACCTCTAATCTGCTTTCTATTAATTTGCCTATTCGAGATATTTCATTTATGTGGAATCATATACTATTTGTGTTTCTGTTTGGCTTATTTCATGTAGCATAATGTTTTCAAGTTTCGTTCATATTGTAGAATGTATCAGATATCCATCCCTTTTTTAAGGCTGAATATTACACTGTACAGATATACCACAAATGTTTATCCATTTATATGTTGATGATGAACATTTGGGTTGTTTGCACCTTTTGGTTATTGTGAATAATGCAATAAACCCTGGCATACAAGTGTCTGAGTGTTTTAACGTTGAGGGGTAAGTACTGAGGAGTGGAACCGCGGAATCACACGGTAACTCTGTTATTTATCAGCATTTTGAGGAACCATCTATCAAACTGTCTTCCACAGGGGCTGCCAGTGTACATTTCCACCAGCAGTGTACAAAGGGTTCTTATTACTCCACATTCTCATCAACACCTGTTACGTGTTTTTGATTATAGTCATCCATTTAGGTGGGAAGTGGTATGATTAGCATTTCCCTGATAACTAATGATGTTGAGTATTTTTTCATGTGCAGATTGGCCATTTGTATGTCTTTTTTGGAGAATGTCTTTTCAAGTTCTTTGCCCATTTTTTAATTGGATCATTTATCTTTGTTATTGAGTTGTAGGAGTTCTTACATATTTGGATATTAACCTCTGATCAGACATATGATTTGGCCATTCTATAAGCTATCTTGTCATTTTCTTGACATGTCCTTTGGTACGCAAAACTTTTTAATTTTAATGAGGTCCACGGTTTTTATTCATGTTTCTTTTGTTGCCCATGCTTTTCGTGCCACATCTAAAAATCCACTGCCTAATCCAACATCATTAAGATTTACCCATTTTTTTCCTAAGAGTTTTATAGTTTTAGCTCTTGTGTTTAGCTCATTGGTCCATTTTGAGTTCAATTTTTTTCTGCAAGGGATGGTTCTGTGGTGTGGGCTAGAACGCAGTGGCACAATCACAGCTCACTGCAACCTACAACTTCTGGGCTCAAGCGATCCTCCTGGCCCAGCCTCTCAGAGCAGCTAGGACTACAGGCGCATGCCACCATGCCCGGTTAATTTTTCTTTTTTCTTCATTTTTTGTAGAGATAGGGTCTCGATATGTTACCCAGGCTGGTCTTGAATTCCCAGTCTCAAGTGATCCTTCCGCCTCAGCCTCCTCAAGTGCTAGGATTACAGGCCTGAGCCACCATGCCTGGCCTTTAGTTCATTTTTATCTATGGTGTGAAGTAGGGGGTATGACTTTACTTTTTTGCACATGGAAATCCAGATGTCCTAGCATCACTTTTAAAGAGACTGTTCTTTGTTCTTTTAATGGACTTTGTACTTTTGTCAAAAATCAGGTGGCCATAGATACATGGGTTTATTTCCAGACTCTCAGTTCTTCTCCAAAGGTCTATGTCTATGCTTGCTTCAGAACCACAGTGTTTTGATTATATATAAATAACTTTTGATTACAAGAGAAAATATTAACAAAATAATCTATCTGAAAAAGACTTTCGACCACGTGCCTGAGATGAAAAGACTCTTACCTGAGAACACCACTGGTCTGGAGGACTGTTTTGCATGCTGGGAGTGCTGCTGCTTCTCCAGGGCTGCCAGCATCCCCCCCAAATCCAGCTGTACTGGGAGCTGGCTCTTCTTTACGCTATTTTTAAAATTATCCTAAAAAGTTCAAAAATCATAAATTTATTATAGTGCTATACAAAATGTGCTTTTCATTTTACAAAAAATTCATATAATTAAAGATAAAATGAAATAGATTTAGAGACTATAAAAATCTTAAAATTAAAAAAATTCAAGTAAAAAATAATCAATCCCACATTATCTGCCAGTATTACCATGGTTGTTTATTTCCTTCTTCTTTCAGAACACTGGGTTTATATTAAATCGCCTACATTTCTGTCTACATCTCCACTACAAGTTAACAGTGTACATCTCTAGACAAGACACCAGGGCTCGCATAAAGTCTTTGACTACAAAAGTCTGTGTGTGAGGCTACTTGGTTAGTACTATTACTTCATTAGCTCCATTCTCTTTTTAACTGCCTCCAAGAACCAACAAACAGCCATGAAATCATAGCGATATGGCCAGAAGTCTACACAAGCCCCAATCATACCCAGCAGGTAATACTAATGTAGGCACAAAGTTTGATATACTTGAAACAAGTTATTTTTGAAATAGTTGTGATTTGGGTTTTGAGGCCACATAAAAAGTTATACGAGGGGCATGTGCCTGTTGTCCCAGCTACTCAGGAGGCTGAGGCAGGAGTATGGTTTGAGCCCAGGAGTTTGAGGTTACAGTGAGCTAAAATCAGCCCATTGCACTCCAGCCTGGGAGACAGAGTGAGACCCCATCTCTTAAAAACAAGTGTACACAGAAGCCTGTGGTACGTCCTAAGGCATGGTGTTCCGTTTGCTTCAGCACCTCCATTCCACTCTCCTGTCAAGTGTTCTCTTCCCTGACACCAAAAACCCTACAGGCTGAGGGCTCATGTCAGGGCAGGGCACCCAGTACAACAAAGGCAGGCAAGGAGACTTGCTGCAGGGATGGAAGGTAAGCACATCATCACATGTGAGTTGAAAGTTAATTCACACAAAGGTTTAGAATTTTATTTTTCATAAATGTGAAAATAATTTCCCTCCTTTAAAAGGCAAAATGACAATGAACACATTAAAAGAATAAATGGTTAAAAGTATGGAAATTCCCCGTCTAAATTATGAATCACAAGCTCCCTCCTGAATCTCCAGGGAGGGGAGAGGGTGCAAGGAGAAATCACCTCCCCTTTGGCTTCTGTTTTGACTGCACGGAATAAAATTCTGGCGCTTCTCTTATTTTTCTTCTGTCAGACATCGCTGCCTTGCAAAGAAATTCTGTTTCCTAAATAAACTGAATCAACTTTTTTTTTCCTTCAATTAGTTTCATAAGGCAGTTTGTCCCCCTCTTTTCTGACTTACCAACTGCAGTTACCAGTAGTCTTATTACCAAAGTGACAACACATTACAGTGTAAGAGCAATTCTATTTCAACACAATGGATGAAGTTCTCCCATGAAGGAATGAATCAAAACAAAACCACCTGTCTCGGTACACAAAGAAGTCTGGAAAGCAGTTTTTTTTCAAGAGTTTAGTTAAGCAAGAAAAGTTAAGCCTAAAGCAATTGTGGTTTCAATCTAAAAATTACCTGTGGCTGCTGTTTAGATTGAAATTTCGGTGACTCTACTCTGTCTCTTCTTTCAGATGCAACTGCCAGGTTGGGAAACTCCTCAGCATCCTAAGTAAACCACATACCCCTTTAGCTCTTTATTAATCATGAGAATGCAAACATGCCAAGTGCAACCTTTTCCTTGCTTATATTTTCTGTCTTATTATAATAAGATCCGACGAACGTTCTCAAAGGTGATGCGAAATAGCTGTGAAACTCTGACATAAGAGCTTCTGCTTTATTTAACTTTAAATTTAAAGACCAAAGTTCTCATACACCCATACCCAAAAGAGAGAGGGTGCCACCGAGGATCTTGGCACACTTGAGGGGTCTACAGAACTGACCGTGGACCACCCTGGCACGAGAGTATTCAAGCACCTGTTTTTCAAAAGACTCTTGTTTCTCACTAGAGAAACCATCAGATCTGGATGCAGCAGATTCATATGTTATATGATTTGTGCTGAACCCATGCTAGTAAATAGAGACAAAGGCAAGAGGCCTGCTAAAAACAATTTTAGATCATTTTAAAACATCATATGTAAATTTGTCAGTATTTCAGGCGCTCTGGAAAAAAAATTATGTGGGAAACATGAAGCAGAAATCTGAATTATTCATTAGCCCAAACCATAATGCTCTGCCACGGTAGTAGGTCTTCAACATGTAACCCAGCTGTTCTGAAATGGATGTTCCGAGAGGTCTGGGAACTGTACGCCTCGCCCCAAGTTTGTAGGAATGCCCTGGGCTTGATCCCAAGCTGGGCACCTGGGCAGCACCTCTGAGAGCCTTCTGTCTATACAGCAGCCAGGCCACGTGGGTCCGGTTTAGCAACGTGAAGAAAACAAGCAGGCCCATGAGAAACACAGTCAGAAGCCAGGCTGGCTGCTCAGAGGACACTACACTCTTGGAGTATCATGGGACAGCAATTAAAGGGCACTTCTGCAAGTTCATGAAATTCTCCTGACTGGGGCCACGATGGATCTATGGTATTCTACATTTTTCTCTATAGTAAAGCACTTTATAATAAGATTCTGGATAGAAAAGGAGGCCCTGCAAAAGCCAACATTCTAAAGCAAGGAAAAAACCAGGTACCAAGGGGAAATATTAGTAATATGGCACACAGAGCATTAAACTCCGATACAAGTAGTTTTGTCTCCAGACCATTCATTCATTCAAACATTCCCTGAGTGCTTGCTCTGAGACAGCTGGGAAGCCAAACGAGAGGTGAGGAGAGTGGGTGGCCACTGTTTTCTCTAGCACTAAGAAAATGACCACTAAAAAAAATGTTGGAGATATTCACTTAGGAGACCAGTATGAACCCATTTCTATTAAGAAAGACCCGTTTATTACATTACACAACATGAGTAATAAATATAAATGTACTTCAATCCTTGGTGGCTCTTGAACTGTCAGGATTTCATATTTTGATTTAGACTTTTCTTTCTTTTTCTTATTCTTTCTTGAGGCTTCATTTTGTTCAAGGTTGCCACCTTGTGATGCTTTGGACTAGAACAAAAAACAGCGAAAATCGGCAGTTTTTAGGGCATTCAATAGAATATTTAATACCATGTGTCAGCAAACTTAAAATAAAAAGTTGTATAATCACATGGCAATTTTATTTAGAGTTAGGCTCCTCATTCCCCATTTTCTGAAGAGCCAGAACTCAGTAGCATAATTCTGAAGGGGAAAAAAATATCTGCTAAAATAATAGTAACAAGCCTAATTCCTTTTGAAAACTGGTGGGTTTGGACAGAACCTGGTTTTCAGCTTGAGGAGGTCATGTTGTTAATGATCCTGCTGACACCAACCTGACCTCCCCTCGCGAGTCCAGGTGGCCATCTCTGTCCGCATAGCCCAGTGGTCCCTACTCTGCACACCACATCTGTCTGCAGAGCAGATCACCTGTGGAGCCTTCCAATCAAATGTCTGAGCGCATCCCAGACCTGCAGAACGTGACCTCATCACTCCTACAGCCCCTGGCCTCTCTTCAGGTCGAATGTGCTTTGGCCCCTGGACCTTTGCACCCAACACTCACACCTGAATTGCAGTAAGCTCGGACTGCTCCTTCATGTCTATCTAGCCCTCACTCTCTAGCCTCTGGCTTTGCTTGGTTTTCTCGGTATAGCACTCATCACTATCTGGTATGTTCTTGACTGTCTGCATACCTAGTCTCTTCCCACTAGAACGCAGGCTCTTAACGGGCAAGGAACTTCGTATGTTCTGGGCCCTGCTTTATCCTCAGTGGGAAGTTACCATTCAGAAGTAAAAGCCTCAGCTGCTATTAAAAAGAATGTTTATCTACTGAGCTGGAGGGACTGTCCATATTTTGTTAAGTGAAAATGGCAAGTTTTAAGAGTAATGTGTATAGAATGTTTGTATTTTGTTTAAAAAAAAACAAAACAACAGAAATCCCTCTCTACTCATTTATATTTTCATGAGCCTGAGGCAGGACATATTAGAGATTGTTAGTGCAGGTTTCCCTAAGGGGTTGGACAGAGGACCTTTTCCATAACTAGATCGTTGTAATTTTCTTATCTTTATTTTAGAATTCTTCTAAAATGAATTTTTATTACACCTGTATTTAAGAAAATAATTTTTAAAAAGATTCTGGGAAAATAAAAATCTGTTAACTCTTCAAATGTTAAACTGGCTCAGTGAGTGACCTGGCAGCTAGACAGTGGACTGCTTTCCAGTCTGTCCCCAACCACCTGGGGAGCCCCAGAGACAGGCAGCAGGACTCCACAGAGAGCCAAGTTCAGTGTGTGTGCAAAAGGGAAGGTCTTTCACCTATGTGTACTACTCTCTCTCAAATACGCGCCATGAGGAATTAAGCACAAGTCTGCCTTTGCTATAATTGTCACTAACAGATAATAAATGCACAGTTACCACTGACATGGAATGGGCTAATGACATTTTGGATATCAAAAAGTATCCTCACACTCAAAAAGATAGGAAACCGTTGCACTAAACATGACCACATTTCAACCTAAAATAATGTATCCTTATGCAATGAAAATCAAGGACAGTATCTATACCAGTTTAAAAAACAAAGCTCCTGAAGAAATAGATCTAGGGATTGATAAAAATGCAACTTAAAATTATTTAAGGGAAAAAAATATATTCTGAAATGCTATCTTGTAATAAGTAAATAAATTGCAATTAACCAAAAATCATTAACATACATCAGATGATCACGAAATGTGGAATTCAATGGTAATAATTTGCTACCAGTACTCTAGTACTGGCAAAAGCCATTTAAATTCAACAAAAGACTAGGGGAAAAAGCAGCAGCAACTTTACACACCAGAATATAAACTGAAGCCAGCACATCTTCAAACAATTCAAAATGGTTCACAGATATTTTAAGACCATAGGTCTAAAATGTATATTCTCTCTCATACCTAAAAGCTATCACTTGCATTCCTTGACTGACAACGTAGTCCTTTTTCAAGATACTAGTATAACAGACTCAGACTAGTGACTACAGTATAGAACAAAACACTTCCACAGGTAGGTCTGGGGGCAAAAGGAGAACATTCAGCGCACAGATCGACATAATCAAAATGTGATGCACACCTTCATTTTCCCAATCTTTTTTACTGTAGCATAATACATATAACAAAACTTACCACCTTAACTACTTTTAGGCGTATAGTTCAGTGGCATTAAGTACACTCACGTTATGCAGCCATCACCACCATCCATCTCCGGAACTCTTCCTTTTGCAAAAACTGAAACTCTGTCCCCATTAATAAATAACTGCTCATTTCCTGCTCCCCCCAGTCCCTGGCAACCACCATCTTATTATCTGTCTCTAGTGATACCTACCTTTTTGGCAGGATGAACAATGTGCTTCTCTTTGCTACAGGAAGGATCCGAAGATAAAACTTCAGAGGACGATACACTAACATTTTTAGGATCTGCTGATGAAGCAATGGTCTTTAAGTTTATTGTGGAAGTAACATTTTTAGGGGCTGGTGACAGTTCTGTAGATAATGTCTGCCGAACAACATAACCCATTGGTGTCCAAGACAACTCTGTTCAAAAATAACCAAAATTGTTGAACAATCTCAACAGTAAAATAGAAATTCTTTAGTTACCCAGACATGCATTACATGAGGTAACTGCTCAGAGCATTACTAAATTTAGGCTATCATTCAAAACATCCTCTTGGAAACCACAGCAGTCATTAAACTTGTTTTTTTTCTTAGAGCATGCATGCTGAATTTTTTTCCTTTTAACTTGTAAGGTTTTTTTTCCTAGAAACTTTTTTTAACTTGGGGAAATGGGAGTGGGTCACAAACAATAGTTTTGGTTAAAAAAACAATCCACAATAACATCCACGTGGCAAACACACGGAATTAATGGGCTAAAGATCAAATTTCGGCCCTACTAACCTTGATGTATACCTTTAACATCAGAAGTCAAAGATCACTAGACTGCAGCTATCACAATAACTGGTAATTTATTTCTTTTAGAACACAGGCATAAGAACAGCAACACTACTCCTTAGGTGCCCATGAAACTCTATATGCAGACAAAACAAAAGGACATCCATCAGGACACAGCAGGTGAACACCTGTTAGCTGTCAGTGGCTACCCCAAGGGTAAGACGGATTCTTCTCATCACTACACGGCTACACGTCCTCAAGGCAGCCTCTGAAGTACAGATCTGTACTGAACCACATATGTTATATATCACTCATGAGAACGTAAAAGAAAACACCTTATACATAAATGTGGAATAGTTTTGTAAAAATTTATTCTGTTAGGACAAGCTACTATAAAAATTTCAAAAGCAGAATCTACTGAACTCTCCCTGAACATATTACTTCCTGGCCAGTCCAGCAGAGAGCAGCAGCCCTCAAAGTGTGGCCTGAGGCTCCCAGGACCCTTTCAGGGGTCTGTGAAGTCGAATCTGTTTCCCCAAGAGTACGAATGCCATTAGCTGCCTTCCCCACTCTCCCTCTCTCTTTCTTGCCAGAGTTCTCCAAAGCCGCATGACGAGGACCGTAAAGCAACTGGATGCCACAGATCTACAGAGCCACATGTTAAAGAGTTGCACAACCATAAAGCAAGACTGCTGTCTACTGTAGCTTTTTAATTTTGAAAAATGGTTTTCATAAAAATATGCCATGTTAAAATATAATGCATTTGTTATTGTTACTACGAAGCAAATTAATGCTTTTAAAATTTGTTTTAACTTTGAACAGGGCAAACATTGATAGATTTCACCTAAATAACAGAAGCTCTTTGGGCTCTTAATTCTTAAGGGTATTAAGGGGTCCTAAGACCAAAAACTTTTGAGAATAGGTAATACTGAAGGAAGGAGTCATTTCTGAGTTCATAAAATTTCTCACTTAACTGGATGTATATTTCATTTGGAATTCTTGTCTCTTATTTTACATTCCTTGTGCATGGATGGGGGATCTCATTTAATTAATTTTCTAAATTAACATTAATGTTAGGTTACTAACAATGTGTTAGCTGTCTTCGAGAAGGTTTTTGAACAAAAACCATTCTGATTACACTGGAGTTAAAAATGAACTTTTTTAACTCCAGAGGCTGGTCCAGAGGCAGTGAATTATCTCAATTAATTGTTCACAGTCAGTTACAGATCAGACTCCTTGTTCTACTCTTTCCCCTCTTCCCACTACTGCAATTGATTAGTCTTAAAAAAATGAACTTAGAAAATACTCATTTTTAAAAATAATGTTTTGTAGCTACTCTTACCTCTCATACAAGGGGAATTGGAGGTGGCATTAGTAGTCACACATTCATCTGGATTATTTTTCACCACCATTTCACCCTAAAAAGCAAATACACTAGATGTCATCAGGGAAGTACAAACAAGGAGATACTAGTACACACCTATTAGAATGGCCAAAATCCAGAACACTCACAACAGGAACTCTCATTCACTGCAGGTAAGAATGAAAAATGGTATAGCCACTTAGGAAGACAGTTTAGCAATTTCTTAGAAAATTAAACCTACTCTTACCATATGGTCTAGCCATGGCACAGCCTGGTAATTACCCAAGAGTTGAAAATTTATGTCCACACAAAAACCTGCACACAGATGTTTACAACAGCTTTATTCATAACTGCCACAACTTGGTAGCATCCAAGGTGACCTTCAGCAGATGAATGGATAAACAAGTGGTACATCCATACAATGGAATATTATTGAGCACTATAAAGAAATGAGCTATCAAGCATGAAAAGACATAGATGAAACTTAAATGCACAGTACTAAGTGAAAGAAACCAATCTGAAAAGGCTACATACTGTATGATTTCAACTATATGACATTCTGGAAAAGGCAAAACTGTGGAGACAATAAAAAGATCGGTAGTTGGCAGAGGATGTGGGGAAGGAGGGATAAACGGGCAGAGCAAAGAGGATTTTTAGGGCAGTGAAACTATTTTGTAACCATACTATAATGGCAGACACATGTCATTATACATTTGTCCAAACCTGCAAAAGATACAACACCAAGAGTGAACCCCAAAGCCAACTATGGATGTTGGTGATGATGATGTGTCAATGTAGGTTCATCATTTCTAACAAATGCACCACTGTGGTGCAGGATGTTGATAATGAGGGAGGCTGTTCATGGCAGGGGCAGGGGATATATGGGAAATCTCTGTCTTTTCCTCTCAACTGTGCTGTGAACCTAAAACTGCTCTAAAAAATAAAGTTTACTTAACTAAAAAAAAGCCAAAGCAGTTATTTTCTTACTATTTCAAATTGAAAGTAACCATTTAATTTTAAAATATAGCTTCCTTTGCCATTCTTAAAATCTGCAAAATATATGCTAAAAATTCAAAATATGTAAATCTATAATGTGAAAAGTTAAATTACTTCCTTCTACCAAATCTTAGTCCTAACAGGAAAAAAATCATCTACTGTTCATAGCTTAGTATCCTTCTATTTCTTTGCCTATGATATAAACATTTGTACATCATTTTCACATGGATTCCCAATAATGGGACCATACCATACGTAATATTGTACGGCCTTTTTTTTAAAAACTTAATATGCCACTGGCAACTTTCCAGGCCAGTGCAGTTGCACCACACAGTTCTTAAAGCTGCAGTCCTCCTACGTGCATGAGAAAGCCATCATCCACTAGGCCCACCCACCGAAGTCCAAAACAGTCTGCCAAAATGTCCACAAACGTTAAGCCTGTAGCGCATGCCCCCTTCACAGAGACAGAAAGCTGCCTCGCACACTGAACATAGGCACAAATGTTGTATATAAAGGGGGCATGCGAGGGTATCAAAAGACAACTCAAAGTGACCGATGCCAGAGGTGAGTCAACTGATAAATTCAAATTTGAATCCACTAAGCACACAAAGGATTTAAAATAATTTTTAAAATTCATATGCTTCATATTTTCCCATTGCCATCTCCTTACATCTGAGACCACTAAAAAAATAAAATTATTAAAACATAGCTTTCTTTTAGTAAATATAACTTTTATGCTCACCAAGGCCAATAAAAAAATAGAAATGGCTTACCTGTTCAAGAATGGTTAAATAAAATACACATATCAATATGAGAGATCAAATGAAACACTTGTTTTCAAAAAATATTCAGTGACATGGGAAAAATGCCAAAAAAAAGTTCTTACAAATTCAAATAAAGGGCTGTACATGCTTATAATCCCAAGTTGAGGGGAAACCTCTTCAATTACCACAACGGACCATTAAAAAAAAGATTAAGTGCTAAGCATGGTTTTCTCTTGGCTGTACAATTTCAGGCAATTATATTTTCTGTTTTCCTTAATATTTTTCTGTCATTTACAGACACTATTAATATCAGGAAAAAAATTTTGTTACAAGGGAAATTAAAACAAAAAGCAGACATATAATTCAAAAGTGTGTGAATATATAACAGAACGTAACAGTCGCAGGTAACGGGTGACCTCGATATAAAGCATCAGCCACGCTCCCACCCACCCCATGCACCTGCCCTGAGGCTCAGACAGCGTCCTGCACTGTGTCTGGGGGCACTCACGAGACTCTGCATGTGATGAAGATGGGGACCCCCATAACTATTCAGCCACTGCACACACCCACTCCGGGGCCCAGGAGGCAGGCACACATCTGCCTGATGCCAGTGTGATTTTCAGTCAGCCATCAGTCTGGCTGACTTTTCACATCTCTCTAAGGGAAAGCACTGCAGTGAAAGAGTGCGAGGGTCCTGCAGAGGAAATGCTACCCGATGGTGTATATTCTGCACTGCTACTGAGTCTTTCCAGGGCATCTAAGACAAGTCCAAGGACAGGAAACAGAAATCCTTTCTCAGTTCAAGAAGTAAGCGAATTGGTGAGCTCGGTTTTGTTATCCTTCTTCTCCTTGCCTTCCTATCAGCATGTACCCCGCCTCTCCCTTCAGTGGAAATTTGTCAGGAGCCATTTTAGAGACTACTAGTCCAATATCATTTTTTCCCGGAAGTCTCAAATCAACCCAGGAAAATGCCTCAATGTGGGGAACCAAAACTTTGAGACCGAATGCTGAATATAGTGTAACTTAAAATTATTAGACAACAAACTGAAACCACCTACTGCAATAACTTTTGTTGAATTTGCTGTGTCATTAGCAAGACAGGGATTTCCATAAAAAGCTTGCAAAATTCATAAGATACACTATGCAGTCTTAAATATTACTATTCCATTTTTTAAAAAGTCTTTTTCTCTGTATTGGAAACTGTGCTGTCAGAATGCAATGCCAGGAGTAGCATGTTCAGAATGCGCTGTCAAAGCAGCTAGACTTTGCTAGAACCTTTTCCTTCTGTAGCACAATACCATTTACAATTCCTAATGAAAACAAGTTTATTAGGTGACTCTTTAATTTTTTATTTTTATTTTTTGTGAGATAGTCTTGCTCTGTCACCCAGGCTAGAGTGCTCTGGCGTCAGCCTAGCTCACAACAACCTCAAACTCCTGGGCTCAAGTGATCCTCCTGCCTCAGCCTCCTGAGGAGTTGGGACTACAGGTGCATACCACCATGCCTGGCAAATTTTTTCTATTTTTAGTAGAGATGGGGTCTCACTCTTGCTCAAGCTGGTCTTGAACTCCTGGCCTCAAGCAATCCTCCCATCTCAGCCTCCCAGAGTGCTAGGATTACAGGCATGAGCCACCATGCCTGGCCTAGGTGACTCTTTTAGAAGAACAGCTATACTAGGTGTGACAGCCTCACTGCAAACAGTTCAAAT
>CAUYSK010011197.1:0-48231 GCA_963575035.1 Avahi laniger | reverse complement strand
AAGCCGAAGATCAAATCAAAAACGCAATTCCTTTTACAATAGCCTCAAAGAAAATTAAATATCTAGGAATATATTTAACAAAATAAATGAGAGACTTATACAGGGAGAACTATGAAACACAAAAAAAAAAAGAAATTGTAGAAGAATTAAACAGATGGAAAAACCTACCTTGCTCATGGGTTGGTAGAATCAATATCGTTAAAATGTCCATACTACCTAAAGTGATGTACAGAATTAATGCAATCCCTATCAAAATCCCATTATCATTCTTTACAGATCTGGAAAAAATAATTCTACTCTTTGTATGGAACCAGGAAAGACCTCGTATGGCCAAAGAAATTTTAAGTAAAAAGAATAAACTGGGAGGTATCAGTCTACCAGACTTCAAGCTGTACTACCAGGCTGTACTAACTAAAGCAGCTTGGTACTGGCACAAGAATAGAGACATTGACCTCTGGAACATGACTGAGAATCCAGAGATGAAACCATCCACATATGGTAATCTAATCTTTGACAAAGCTGACAAAAATATACACTGGGGAAAAGAACCTCTTTACAATAAATGGTGCTGGGAAAACTGGATAACTATATGCAGAAGAATTAAACTGAATTCCAGCCTCTCATCTCTCACAAAAATCAATTCAAAATGGATAACAGACTTAAACCTAAGGCATGAAACCTTAAGAATTCTAAATGAAGATGTTGGGAAGACCCTTTCAGACATCAGCCCAGGCAAGGAATTCTTGAAGAAGAACCCCAAAGCTATTGCCACAGCAACAAAAATAAATAAATGGGATCTAATCAAATTAAAAAGCTTCTGCACTGCCAAGGAAACTATCATTAGAGCAAATAGCCCACCAAATGGGAGAAAATATTTGCTCTCTACATTCTGAAAAAGGGCTGATAATTAGAATCTATGTAGAACTCAAAAAAATCAAGAAAAAAAAAAAATCAAACAACCCCATGAACAAAAGGGCAAAGGGAATGAACAGAAACTTTCAAAAGAAGGCACAATAATGGCCAGCAAACATATTAGAAAATGCTCAACATCTCTAATCATTAGAGAAATGCAAATCAAAACCACAATGAGATACCACCTAACCCCAGTGAAATTGGCCTCTATCAAAAAATCCCAAAACAACAAATGCTGGCAAGGATGCAGAGAGACAGGAACACTCTTACACTGCTGGTGGGACTGCAAATTAGTGCAACCTCTGTGGAAAAGAATTTGGAGATACCTCAGAGAGCTAAAAATGGAAATACCATTGGACCCAGCAATAGCACTATCAGGCATCTACCCAAAAGAGCACAAAACATTCTATGACAAAGACATCTGTACCTGAATGTTTATGGCAGCACAGTTCTCTATTGCAAGGATGTGGAAACAATCCAGGTGCCCATCAAACCATGAGTGGATTATTAAAATTTGGTTAATATATACAATGGAATATTACTCAATCATAAGAAACTACAGTGATCTAGAACCTCTTACACTTTCCTGGATTATCTTAAGCCCATTATCCAAAGCGAGACATCACAAGATCAGAAGAATGGGTTCCACTTGTACTCGCCATCAAATTGGTACTAACTGATCAACACCAGGGTGATCACATAGCAGTAATACTCTCCAGGGATTAGGGGGATGTGGGGGGTAAATCTGCAACTAAAGGACACGGCAAGCATTGTAGAGGGAACTGCATGCCTTTAACCCTCGCTTGGGTGAGGCAAAGACATAAAGTGTAACCATAATGTTTTTGCCCTCATAACATCCTGAAATAAAAAAAAAAATACAAAAAGGAAAACCATTAGCTAAATCCCTAATCTTTTAACAAATTGACTAAAAATGCAAAGAGCTGTTTCAGGACGAATGATGATATGTTCCAATATTCTAAAAACACTAAATTTTGCATCTTTTTACATTCACCGATGCCTTAGTTTCTCTGATTGTATTTGAATTTTATAAAAAACTTCATATCTTTATCTATGTTTAAAAATCTATCTAATCAGTGGAGACCAAAGGACAAACAAAACAATCTACATTGAAGTCTCAATATGTAAAAATGCTCTTCTTAAAACCATAGTCGTTTCTTAAGGCACGTCTCACAGTTATGATCTTCCAATGTTTTCATTTTAATAGAAAAGAATGACATAGTAATTTCAGATTTGTTTCATCATGATTATTTTAAATGGAAAATAAATTTTTATTATATGACACTATTGTGTTGAAATGATAATGAAAATATTTTATGTGCTCAACTTGTGTCAGGTACTGAAATGACAATTTCCTATACATCAATGACATTTATAATAGTCCTTTTAGTAAAATCACTATAATTTCTACTTCAAAGCTGACAAAAGGAAGGTTAGTGGGGATAACTATTAATTGTTCACCTAAGACATCAAAACAGGAACATGTTGGAGTCTGGAATCTTCCAAGCCTCTGTTTCCAAACTGATGCCCTTATTTGTCATGTTAAGCTGACTCTTATAATGGTCATCATTTGATATTTTTATTATAAGTTTATAACAAATATTTTGCTTTTTCATACAAAAAAATGGTTACTTTTTAGTAGTGGTATATCTCATGTATTGCAAATATTTTTCCTAATTCATTATGTGTACACATATTTTAGTTTTATTTAACTAAATTGGCTAATATTTTCTTTTTATATTTCTGTGTTTTTTATGTTTTTTTTCTTATACTGTGGTATTTTACTAATTTATGTATATGGTGAGTACAATCTGAGAAATTATCCATTTTTTAAAATTTATTTATTTGTTTTAATTTCTTTTTATATTGTAATAGATTTAAGGTGTACAAGTTCAATTCTGTTACATGTACATACTGTATAGTGGGGGAATCTGGGCTTTTGGTATACCCATCACTTAAATAGTGTGCATTGTACCCCACAGGTAATTTTTCATCCCTCACCTCCATCTACCCTTCCTCCCTTTTGAGTCTCCGACGTCAATTATATCACTTTGTTTGCCCCTGTGTAGTCATAGCTTAGCTTCCACTTGTAAATATGAACATGCAGCATTTATTTATTTTTATTGTAGCATATTATGAGGGTACACATGTTTAGGTTACATATATTGCCTTTGCCTCTCCTAAGTCAGAGCTTCAAGTGCGTCCATCCCCCAGATGGTGCACACTGCACCCATTAGGTTGAATATACCCATACCCTCCCCCCTCACCTGCCTGACACCTGATGAGTGTTGCTACTATATGTGCACGTAAGTGTTGATCAATTAATACCAATTTGACGGTGCTTGTTTTTCCATTCTTGTGATATTTCACTTAGTAGCATGGGCTCCAACTCTGTCCAGGATAACACAAGAGATGCTATATCACCATTGTTTTTTGTGGCTGAGTAGAACCCCATGGTAAACATATGCCACATTTTATTAATCCACTCATGTATTGATGGGCACATCCCAAGTAGACTTTTTATTTTTAGAAGCAGCTTTTGGTATCTATCCTCTAGTTGGCCTCACACTGCTATTCCTCACCTGCCCCTGGTTCTCTAAGGCCCCAGGCATATCCATGGCTCAACCCTAATCTTCCTTAGGTATTTCTCTAATGTTTTCTTCTAAGAAAGTCTTCCTCCACTCATTCTTTTTAAAATTGCAACCCTGCAGGACTCACTGTGTCCCTTGACTCATTTACTTTTCTCCATATAACTTATCACATTCTAATATCGTATACAATTTACCTATTTATTTGTTATTTTCTGCCTTCTTCCAAAAGAGTGTAGAAATCTAAAGAGGCAAGGGTTTTTGTTTGTTTACTCTTATAATTTCAAGACGTATGCATGCTGTAGTATATATCATGTGCTCAATGAATGTCTATTGAGTAAATGAATAGAAATAATCTTCCAGATGCCGGCACTCAGTTCTTCTGTCCATTATGTTGCCTGTATCTTTGCAAAGAATTGCTACCAGAACAATGTGCACACCCTGAGTCTTCCTAGTGTTGTGAGTAAAGTCTATCTGCAACAGATATAAGGTTGTAAGAATCCTAATAGATGACAGAAGCTCAAATTTAAGCATACCTATGAATTGCTGCAGGACAGACAGCTTCCGGCAGAGACCCTGGCATTTCCTGTGCCCTCGAATCTCCACTAATGGCTTCCAGTGGCAGACCCTAGCTAGAAAAAAGTTGAAACAAGAGTCTGCATAACACAGCTGCAGGAATTATTAATTAATTAATAATAAATTCCTTGTCATAGTTCTTACATTAAGTAGTCAAACAGGGGAAGTGTGAGAAATGGATCTGAGGCTAAAATTGTCCAGGGCCTGAACAGCATTGTCCAAAGAGAGTTTAGAAATGAGTGACAAAAGGCAGCTAAACACTACTGTCAAGTTATCGCCTTGCCAGAAAAACCTTAATGGACTTTACATTATTAGCCGTGAACAAAGTATAATCAATACGAGTTAGATTACCTCAAGAATAGAGGACTGAAATACTTATTTGAAAATAAAAGAAGTCTCTTGTAATCAGGACTGTTTGAACTTAGTGTGGCATTTATGACAAAAGTTGTGTTACTCCATGCCAGTTCTAAGTGGCCAGAGGAAATCCTCTTGGGCCTGGAAGCATTTCTTTTTCAAAGGTATGCTGCAGTGTTTCAAAGTCAGCTGAGCCCTTGCGGTTTATTTCACCCCACATCCAGCCAAGCTGGAGTAATCCCAAAATTGCAGTCAAACTTCAAATGTTCCTTGTTCTGTAGAATTTCTCCAATCCTGAAATGCTTGCTACATGAAGATTCTTTGGGCTGAAAAAGAATGGATTATAAAGATTTGTATTTATGAACAAAGGTAGAACAGCCACTACTCCAGTTTCACACAGTGGTTAACAGACATCATCACAGAAACGTCAATGGGGAAATTGGCCCCCTAACAATCATGGTCATATACAACCTACAATTTTTTTGTCCTTTATGATCACCTTAATCTTCTTTCTGTCAGGAATGTTAGATGACTGGATAAATAGATATAAAAAGAGAACATCTTCTTTGATACTAATGTATTTTTCATCAACAGAGATTTGTAGTCACAAAGGAAAAGGAAAAGTAGGCTGCTATATGTCTAGTGGCACTATGTGCTGCCGGAATACAAAAGATAATAAAAACTGACCAGAGGATGAGATGCTGCAGTAGAAAGCTAAGCAGCTAGAGGTCTTTGTTCAACTGGAGAACTGATCGGTGAGGCTGTAGGATGAACTCAGAGTACTGTAATAACCGAGAAGCCTAATCCCATTTCTGCACTTTAGTGTGTTCACTGACTATTTAATCTATTCCTGAGTATATGCTATGTGGGAAAAAATCTCTATCAAATACTCAGGTTACTTTATTTTCCATAATGTGTTGCTTGAAATTATTTTACACATGAGTGCTTGCTAAACAAGACCGAATCTGAAATGAAATGTTTCACAGCATGAGATCTTAAATTTAAAACAGTGCCCTGTTCTGTTGTATTGGCAGTGGTTTCTAAAACTAATGATTTCTTTTATTTTCTCTATAAAGCAGCAAATCGATCAGAGGTAGACACAAAGTTGTATATGCATGCGAGTATGACTAAATGTTATTTATTCTGGCAAAAAACTAGGAAAAACTTAAATGTATAACAAAGGGAACAGCAGGATGATTAAATAAATCACAGTTTACACACACAAAGGATACTGCACTCTTCCACAGAACATCTCTCCTCCTGAGCCCCGCCCCTGTTTCCATTACAGGGAACGTCCGCTTGAGTAATTCGCACGCCCTCTTTCCCTACCTCTTTGTGCATCCCTCCCTGCAGGTCAGCTTCAAAGAAGACATGTTCGATCCAATCAATCCATCTTCTCTTTACAAGGCAAACCCGTCTTCCAAATGTATATATTCATTACTCTTTTGTGTCATCAACTCATGCCCTGCAGACTATCCCCCTGCAGGATTCAAGGATGAATACCACTGTCAATTCAAAATGAAGGGTTAGTAAATTCACTTGGTCAACAAACAGAGTCATTTTCTCCAACCAAATTGCCAGGAATAAAGGTAATATTTCGGTCACTGTCTCTCCACCTTCCTCATCCATTCATCTCTCAATTGGTTCTTTAGAAACAAAGAACAGTGTTGGCTTTTGTTTGTTTTCATTTGTATTAATCCAATTGAAATCTTAAAGTCTTTGTTCATCAACTAGGAACACTTGAGAAGTAGACAAAAACTGTGATTTCAACACCAAGATATTAATATATTATAAAGATTGAGTTTTCTGATTTGCTCAAAACTTTAAATTCTGTATCTTGGTTTGGTTTTAGTTTAGTAGAACACAGATGCAAAAACAGACATAAAACATATGTATAACATAATAAATTATGATAGGAAAAACAGTCTTGTAACCACCACCCAGGTCATGCCCTGGCAAGGTTTATAGAACTTTGCCAGCCATCCCAGAAGTTTTCCATATGCCCCATCCTAGTAACAGACCTCTGCTGCCCAACAAATGTAATAACCGCCAATTTTTATAATAAGTATTTCCATTCATTTCTTTAATTTTATATTTCTCTTAGTATGTGTCATTGGGCATTAATAGTATAGTCTCACCCATTGTTTTAATTTTATGTCTCAACTTTTTATTAGCACTCAAATTCTTCATCATTACTTTCTCTTTTTTTGACTTTATTTTTTAAAGCAATTGTAGGTTCACAGAAAATTTGATGCAAGGTACAGAGATTTCTCACATACTTCTACTCCCAGTGCATGCATAGCCTCCTATATTGCCAACATCCTCCACCAGAGTGATACATTTGTTACATTTGTTGAACCTACATTGACACATCATTGTCATCCAGAGTACACAGTTTACATTAGAATTCATTCTGATGTTCTATGCTCTATGAGTTTGGACAAATAGTTAATGATATATATCTTCCATTGTAGTACCATACAGAATAGTTTTGAAGCCCTAAAAATTCTCTGTGCTCTGCCTGTTCACTCCTCCCATCCCTATCCCCTGGAAAACACTGATCTTTTTACTACTGTTTCCTTAGTTTTGCCTTTTCCATTATGTCATTTTGTTGGAATCATGCGGTATGTACTCTTTTCAGATTGGCTTACTAAGTTTCCTCCTTTTCCATCCATTATCTAGATGTACCACAGTTTATTTATTTATTTACCTACTGAAGGACATTGTGGTTGCATCTAAGTTTTGGCAATTATGAATAAAGCTGCTATAAATTCTGTGTTCTTGTTTCTGTGTGGACATAAATGTTCAACTCCTTTGGGAAAATACCAAGGAATATGATTGTTGGATCGTATGGTAAGAGTATGTTTAATTTTATAAAAACCGCCAAAATTTATTCCAGAGTGGTTGCACCATTTTGCATTTCCATGAATGAGAGTTTTCTTGTTACTCCACATCCTCACCAGCATTTGATTGTCAGTGTTTCAGATTTTGCCCATTATAATAAGTGTGTAATGGTATCTCGTTGTCATTTTAATTTGCATTTTCCTGATGGCATATGATGTGAATTGTGTTTTCATATGGTTATTTAGCATCTGTATATCTTCTTTATTGAGTTCTACTAAGGTCCCTGACCTATTGTTTAACTGGACAGTTTTCTTTTTACTTATTGTTGAGTTTCAAGAATTCTTTGTATATTTTTGATAATAGTCCTTTATCAGACACTTCTTTTGCAAATATTTTCTCTTAGTCTGTGGCTTGTCTCTACATTTTCCTGATAATCCCTTTCACAGAGCAGATGTTATTAATTTTAATAAAGTACAACTTACCAATTTTTTTTTCATAGACTGTGCCTTTGGTGTCCTATCTAAAAAGTTCTCACTAAGCTCAAGGTTATCTAGCTTTTCTCCTATGTTATCATCGAGGAATCTTAGACTTTTGCATTTTACATTTGATTTGTGATCCATGTGCCATAAACTTTTTTGGAAGGGTGTCAATCCATGTCTAGTTTCATTATTTTTGTCATGTGGACTTCCTGTTGTTATAGGGCCATTTGTTAAAAAGACTATATTTTCTTTATCGTGTTGCCTTTGTTCCTTTGTCGAGCTCTGTCGACTATATTTTTGTGGGTCTATTATGCATTTTATTTCTATCCTGCAACCTTGCTGTAATCACTTATGAGTTTCAGGTGTTTCTTTTTCTTCTTCTGTGTGTGTGTGTGTGTGTGTGTGTGTGTGTGTGTGTGTGAGATTCTTTTTGACTTTTGACCTAGACAAACATGTCATCTGCAAACAGAGTTTTATTTCTTCCTTCCTGATCACTATTACTTTTATTTTCTTTTTTTATCTTATTTAATTAGCTATACTTTCCCATACAATGTTAAAAAGGAGTGGTAAGAGAGGACATTATTGCCATTTCCATGATCTTAATGGAAAACCTTCTAATTTCTCACCATTAAGTATGATGTTAGTTATAGCTGTTTTGCATATATTCTTATCAAGGTGAGGAAGATTTCCTTTATTCCTAGTTTATTGAATGTTTTTATCATGAATTGGTGTTGGACTTTGTTAAATGTTTTTTCTGCAACTATTAAGGTGATCATGTGATTTAATATTTTGTTGAAGATTTCTTCATAGCATTCATAGGGATGCTTTTTTCTGCAGTTTTCTTTTCCTGTAATGTCTTTGTCTGCCTTTGGTATTAAGGTGTTGATGTTCTCATAGAATGAGTTATAGTTCCTCTTTTTTTTTACCTTCTGAAAGACATCATGGAGAATTGGTGTTTTATTTTTTTTCCTTAAATGTTTTGTAGAATTCACCAGTGAATTCAACTGGGTCTGGTGTTTTCTGTTTTGCAATGATATTATTAAGTCAATTTCTTTAATAGCTATAGGTCAATTAAAAATGTTTATGTCTTCTTTTGTGATTTTTAGTAGATTGTATCTTTCAAGGAATTGGTCCATTTCAAGGTTATCAAATTTTTGGAATAGAGTTGTTCATGATATTCCTTGATTATCCATTTAATGCCCATGAGATGTGTAATGGTATCTCCTCTTTCATTGCTTATATTAGTAATTTTTGTCCTCTCTCTTTTGTTCTTAGTCTGGTTACAAAATTATAGATTTTATTAATCTATAATTAGTTCTATAAAAGAACTGGCTTTTAAGTTTCATGATTTTCTCAATTGGCTTCTTGTTTTCAATTTTATTTAGTTTTGCTTTAAATTCTTAAACTTTCTTTTCTTATGCTTACTTTGGATTTAATGTACTCTTATTTTTCTAATTTTCTAAGGTAGATGCTTAGATGATAAATTTTACATCTTTCTTCTTTTTAATATTTGCATTTAATGCTACACATTTTTCTCTAAAATTGTTTTCTCTGCATCCCTCAAATATTGATAAATTGTGTTTTCATTTTCATTCAGTTCAAAATATTTTAAAAGTATCCTGAAATTTATTTTTTGATTCATGCATTATATAGAAATGTGCTATTAAATTTGCACATATTGGGGGATTTTTCAGGGATCTTTCAGTTATTGATTTCTATTGTCATTCCCTACTATGACCTAAAACCTAAACATCATATAATTTTTATTCTTTTAAATGTGTTATGGTATGTTTTATGGCCCAGAATGTGGCCTATCTTGGTGTATGTTCCACATCAGCTTGAGAAAAATATACATCGCATTCCACTGTTGTTGGATTAAGTAGTCCGTGGATGTCAATTATATCCCATTAATTGATGGTGTTGAGTTTAATTATGTCCTTACTGACTTTCTGCCTGGAAAATCTATCCATTTGTGCTTTTTTTCTGAAGTCTTCAACTATGATAGTGAATCAATCTATTTCTTTTTGTAGTTATATCAGTTTTTGCCTTACATAATTTGATACACTGTTGATGGGGGCATACATGTTATGGATTCTTATGTATTCTTGGAGAATTGGCTCTTTTATCATTGTGTAATGTTCTTCTTTATTACTCATAAATTTTCTTACTTTGAAGTGTGCTCTGTCTGAAATTAATATAGCTACTTTTTTTAAAAAAAATTACTGTAAACATGGTATTTTTTTAACCATGCATTTACTTTTAATCCATATGTGTCTTTATATTTAAGGTCGGTTTCTTGTAGACAACATTTGTTTAGGTCTTGGTATTTGATCCAATCTGACAATCTGTCTTTTACTGATGCATTTAGACCATTAACCATTCAAAGTGGTTAATGATATAGCAGAACTAATATCTACCATATTTATTTTGGTTTTCTATTTGTGGCTCTTATTCTTTGTTCCTATTTTTTTTCCACTTTTTTTCTCTCTTTTGTAGTTTTAGTTGAGCATTTTAAATGAATCCATTTTTTTCTCCTGTCCTAGCATATCAATTATGCTTCTTTTTTACTTATTGTCCTAAAGTTTATAATATATATTTCCAGCTAATGCAAGTCCACTTTCACATCACACTATATTGCTTCATTATGAGTACAGTATAATAAAAAACTTGATTTTTCCCTCGCATCCTTGTATTATTGCTGTCATTCATTTCACTTGTATAAACATACAAAAGCATATATGTATGTGTATATATATATCACATAAAGATATATACATAAGCATACATAATCAAACACATTGTCACTATTATTATTATTATTTTTATATTGATAATGTTTTATTTCTTAAACATGTATGGTAAGTATACAGAAGTTAGTTTTATTTTTGTTTTCAGAATATTTAAAGTAATTTTCATAATATATGTTGGATAGAATAAAATGGTAGTAGAAATGGAAAGGATAAATAAAGTAAAATTTTTTCACTTACAAAAGAGTAGCAATACCATCTGTGAAACTGAGGACAGACAAGAACCAATTGAGAAAAGGATGCTGGGGGGAAGGACTTACTTGCATGCATGAAGTCATAATCATAATTTCTTTTAAAGAAGTGTGGTTTCCTTTGGAAATACTACACCAGGGAAACTACTATCTGTTAGATCAGTTAAGAACAAAAATAAATAAAAATAAAAGTTTTTGTTTTACTTTCCCTTATTCCTCCTTCAGTACACTTCCTTTCATTATGTAGATAAGAGTTTCTGATCTATATTATTTTCCTTCTCTCTAAAGAACTTTTAACATTTCTCACAAAGCAGGACTACTGGCAACAACTTTTCTCAGTTTTGTTTGTCTGAGAAAGTTTTTATTTCTCCTTCAGTTTTGAAGGGTTATTTCACAGAGTACAATAAGGTGGTGTTTTTTTTCCTCTCTCTCTCTCTCTTTTTCAACACTAAATATTTCACTCTTGTCTTGCCTGCATGGTTTCTGTTCTGAAAAGTCAAATATAACTCTTATTATTGTTCCTTTATAAGTGAAGTCCCCCCATCCCAGCTTCTTACAGGTTATTTTCTTTATCTGTGATTTGCTGTGGTTTCAAAATGACATTCTTACATCTTATTTTTTTTGTTACTTATTCTGCTTGGTGTTCTCTGAGCTTCCTTGATTTTTGGTTTGGTGTTTGACATTAATTTAAGGAAATTCTCAGTCATCATTTTTTCAAATATTTCTTCTGTATCTTTTTTTTCTTTCTTCTCTCTCTGGTATTCCTATTATTAATATTTACATCTTTTGTAGTTTTTCTAAAATTCTTATTCTCTTCTATTTTTCTTAGAATATTCACAGAATTGTCCACCATCTGGGTTGTTGTTGGTTGCATACTCATCATATACATCAATCCCTGGGGGTTATGAAATAGTGAAATGCTATCAATTTGGTTATATTCATTATCCAGAATATTTTACAAAGACACGATTTTTTCTACCTATAATTTGATTACTTAGTGGCTAGGTTTACATAGGAAAGGTAAGATAAATACTTTATTCTTTTCTTTTATTTATTCAATTTTCCAAATAGAGTCCTGGGGCTCTCCATGTTTCTATTATGACCCAAACTAGTTTTATTCTTGAAATTATTATTAAATCTTAATTTATGATAATATATCTTATTTTATGAATCTGATTCAGCATCACAATCCTTTCTCGTATCTCAATATTCTAGTAAAATCAAGATAATAGCAGTGGCAAGGTAAAGTAATAATTTGTACTAGACTGAAATAAGTTAAAAATACATCCTGCAAACTGAAAGTCTAGTAATTCTTGGTTGTTTTTGAACAATGTTCATTTTTTTAAAAATAGAAAATCCAGATGATATATCTTCCAATAAAAGGAGTTTACCCTTTACTCTGTCAGGCAAAGAAAAGCAAAGGACTAATTACATTAATCCGTTCCATGGGGACACTGGTCTAAAATGAACTAATACATCCTACCTGGTAGCATAAGCGAACTAATTTTCTTTTTCTACTCCATCCAATCTACTGCAGATATATTCCAATGAACATTTTGTAAATTTTTAACTATATGTATAAATCCTAATTTTTCACTTTTAAATATTGTATGACTCTTTTATAATTTTCTGGTTCTTGTAAATATTATTAAATTTGTTTTTTTTGTTAATTTTAACAGGGTAAGCATGAATGTTTTCAAATGTGGCTAATAATTACAATATATAAGAAAATTTTTCTACTCTCTGCCTTTATCTACTAGATCTAACTCATAGTGACTTATTTCATTATATACTTGTTTATCTTTGACTGAAAATTATATATGGAGGTTTTAAAAGGCCTAGGATAAAAGTTCTTTC
Source organism: Avahi laniger (assembly GCA_963575035.1). Classification (NCBI taxonomy): domain Eukaryota; kingdom Metazoa; phylum Chordata; class Mammalia; order Primates; family Indriidae; genus Avahi; species Avahi laniger. Next base: position 35,605 of record CAUYSK010011197.1, on the reverse strand, counting down.
TTCCTGAGAGTATTTCTATTTACTTCTGCTGGATATATAGCAATAAAACTAGTTTGATACCATTTTCATTGTTTAAGCTGATCACTGAAGTTCTCTGGTCAAAGCTGCAAATTCTTGAGGAGAATTTTCTTTTCTTTAACTTATTTTATTTTTCTTTCTTTGTTCAGTATCAGGGAAAAACTTTTTGTAGTCACATAGTTGGGTTCAGGCTGTTCTGGAAGTTATTCACTATTATTGCTTTGATACTTTTGTGGTTATTTTAAAATATTTTATTCAGCATTGCTTATCTATTTTCAACAGGAGGTTTGGAAAAATTTGCCTAGTCATTATATTGGAAATGGAAGGCTGTGGAAAATTTTAAGATGCCATATATTATCTGCACATAAAAATTTACTACTATTCAAGAAAAGTATTAAAAATAAAAAACAAAAATAATTCACATGCAAATTTAGAATCTTAACATAAAAGTATTACCAGTATTCTTCAGATGTTTCATCTTTTTCATACTAACTCCCAATTTCAAATAATCATGAATAGAATTTGAATTTTAACCTCATAAACTTTTATTTTCCAATCTTTTCCAACCTTTTTTGTTTTATCATAGCGTTTTCACTATCCATTTACTAATTTATATATTTTAAATTGTATGTATCACTTTGTTTTCCACACAGGGGGATTTTTCTTTTTCAGTCATTAAGCTTGTTCATACCTAGAATAATGTTTGATATACATTAGAGGCCCAAGTAATTTATGGTAAAGATAGGGATTAATATTTGTAAGGATTTTGGAAAAATCATCAATCAAGTAAGAAATCATATTTCCATAAAAAAATAAGGATTGTATTAGTCAATTAGAGATGCTACAAAGAATATAGATAATAGAACTCTTTGTTAAGAAACCTTATTCTCAAATGTGAAGACAATAAGCATTAATATATCAATAATAATAATATCCTTAAAAATATGAATTATACCACATAGAATATAATAACAGTAGTATCACAAAACATAAAAGTATTACCAGTATTCTTCAGATGTGTATGTGTGCTTGAGAGCTTATAGAAAAATTCTAACAATTACTTTCAAAAAGCAAAACTATCCTGAAATAAATATGTGAATAGTTTCATGAGGGTTTGGTTAAAATAAAATTATAAAAATGTAACATTTCTCTGTACAACAAATCATTATTAAAATTAACCACACTTGCCTAATAGAAAATATTAGTATACATTTTATTCTTCCTGGATTTATCTAAAGAATCAATTAAAGAAAATGATAAGAATTTATTAAACAACTACAATAAATTACAAGCAATTAGGAAACAAATTCTGTGTTAGGATCTAGAGACAGAATGATGCCTACCCACATGATAATCACCCACTAATTCTTAGTGGAAAAGTTTGGTTGTACATGAACTAAGAATAGTACTATATGCAGCTCCAAGTTACCTGTACATGGTATCCTCATTACAAGGCTCTGCATGCTTAACATGTTTTCAGATATATTGCAAAGCTATACAGAGATAAACAGAAATACATTTAGAGAAGATTTTCTAAATCAACTCATTCACCTATCAATAAAAAAAAAAAAATCCTCAGAGGTCTATTCCTTTTTCCCCCAAGGAATACACTATAGTTTAATTTATAACCAACTTCTTCACAAACCACTCTAGAGCTTAATAACTCTTTATAATCCTAGTTTTAGAATTCAGTATCACACTCTATATTATGTATTAATATCATATCAAGAGAAATAAAATTTTACTTCTTTTTACTTTGATATCTTCATAATTGTGGCTGAGACTTACTTTTTCAGCATTTTCCTTTTTCATCAACTTCCTTCACAACTCTTTTATTTGTGGCTTTTGATGACCACATTAGGTTTCTATTTTAATACAAAGGTCTTTGGAAGGCATATAAGGATTACTATGGCACAAATGATTCAAGTGATGGCAATCAATCTTTATTCACATTTTATGAATATTTAAAATCAAACTTAATTCAGTCATATAAGCTTTGTTTAACTAATTTTATTTTAGTTCAAAAAAGTAGTAACCTTCATAATCTGTATACAAATATTGATTGTCATAACATACAGGATACCATTTCCATATGATAATATATAGTCTCAAAACTTAAAGAAATGGGCCGGGCATAGTGACTCATACCTACAATCCCTGCACTCTGAGAGGCCAAGACAAGAGGATCGCTTGAGGCCAGGAGTTCCGAGACCAGCCTGAGCAAGAATGAGACCCCGTCTCTACAAAAAATAGAAAAATTAGCCAGGCCTGATAGTGCGTGCCTATAGTCCCAGCTACCAGGAAGGCCAAGTGAGCTATGATGACCCCACTGAGCTATGATGACACCACTGCACTCTACCCAGGGTGACAGAGTGAAACCCTGTCTCAAAAAAACAAAAAACAAACAAAAAAACTTTAAAAAAATGTATATATCAATATAAACGAACCTAAGTGTAGTACATTTTCTTCTAAAAGTAGTTTATATTATTTAAGAAAACTTGATAATCTATGTGTCCATAATTGTGGCAAGCATTTGATACTTTCATGTGTTATTTTTACTATGTTAGCACTTCCTAGCAAGAAAAAACCTCCAATTCTGATCCAATTGTCAGTACTATTTTAACATAGAAATTAATTATCATGTTTGATATTGATTTGTAGGTCACTGTTTAGAGCAAATTACTGTTAAGTGCAATGGCCTTTACAACCAGCCATAAAAATAAGGTCAACTCTCATCAAGGGTTCCTAACACAATATCTTCCAATGACAATGCAGTTCCCATTGTGAAGATTTGTGATAATGGTTCGTGAGATCTCCCATAGTCCTCTCTTCATAGTTTGTTGATTTTTGACTGGTATGGTAAGGTTCTGATATGTAAAGGCCTTACTGCAATTTCTCTGAGGAAAAGCACATCGTCATTTCTTGAAGTTAAGTGAGGTTTAGATTTTGATAATATGTATATGACAGAAATAAAGTTAATTGTTTACAAAAGCATTATAATGTAACTTAAAAAACTGTTTTGAACTCTATTCTTTTCAATCATGAAAAATTGATACATATAACAATTCCAGAATTCCATTTGTAAAGTTAAAAATAATAATAACTCTGATTTTTAGAGTTTGTGTTATTTGTTGTAAATTACCAGACCCCAGTATTAGTTTCTTCTTAACTAGGCTCAAAATCAATCATTGCTTAACAAAAATGTCTATATTAAGTATGGTAACATTTATCTGGTTATTTGGTGAATAAATATATTCTCCATTGATAACTTATAATTAAATATTTCAAAGATAAAGTTTGTTTAGGAAAAATCCAAAGTTAAAGAAATATATACAGCCATTGTTTTACAACATTAGTTTCAAATCATTTTATGAAAACTTGTCATACAATTAATTTTCATATAGTATTTAGACACTGAAAAATTCCATGAGATAAAATAAATCAAATCTACAATTCAAAAAATCTTCTTACCTTTAAAGCTTTAAGCAAACAATATTAAAATACTTAAGTAATATGTTAGTTTCTTCATCTCATTGCCTAAAGTAAATTTTCTTCTTTTCTAAAGTTGCAGAAATCTGTGAAAAAAATGCCCTACATGAAAAAAGGAAAAAAACTGAAAGCATTGTTTGACTTACATATTTGAATAACTAATAGTAAGAAGTTTAACAACTTAAAGCATCCTTATTTTATAATTTTGGATATTTATTATTTCTACTCCCAAAATGTGTAAAGTTGGTATTATTTGCCATCTTGAGATAACTGACACTGATGATATTTACATAATTCTCTTAAGGTTACTAGCTTGAAAGAAGTTGACCTTTTATTTAAAACTATTCATTGTTCTTTAACCAACTCATTTGTCTTAGTCCATTTGGGATGCTATAACAAAATACCATATATTGGGTACTCATTAAAAAAATAAATTTATTTCTCACACTTCTGGTGGCTGAGAAGTCTGTGATCACGAACTGGCAGGTTCTAGTGAGGGCCCACTTCCTGCTCCATATAAGGTGTCTTCTCCCTGCATCTTTACATGGCAGAAGAGCAAGGCGGCTCTCCGAGGCCTCTTTTATAGGGGCACTAATCCCATTCATGAGTGCTCTGCCCTCCTGACCTAATCACCTCCCAAAGGCCCCACTTCCTAAAACCATCACATTGGTGATCAGCTTTCAATATGTAAATTTAGGGGGAGACACAAACATTCTGATCACAGTACCATTAGATTGTATCTCTGCTCTGTCCTTTATCCAAGGTTACAAGATTTTCTAGTGTGGTACACATTATTGTGAAAATGGCACATTTCAATCTATGCTTTAGTATCTCCCCTCATCTGTAATAGTCAAGCATAAATAGCATGATTTGCTTCATCAAGAATCCTTCCCATTCCATGAATTCTTTAGTTCTATGCTCTTCATTTATAATAATTCAAGTTCCTATCTCGTGCCTCCAGTTTTGGAAACTATAATTCCAAATCCTAGATGTAGTTCAAAAAGCTTCCTACTATCAGACTAGCTAACAAGCTAGCTAAAGTTGAATTGTCTCTAAAACAATCACTGCTACCTCTATTCAAAACATTTTATATTATAACAAATACTATTTTCACCCTGTCTCTTTGTTAATTCTTGTAGTCACTCACTCCAGCCTTAAATTTCAGTATTAATCTTTACTTAACGGATACCTAGAGGAGCTAGGGAATCTCAGAAAAGAACATCCAGGACAACCACCAAAGATCAGTATTAAGATTTACGTAGACAATATCATTTGCTTTTAGTACCCACACATTCTTACAAAATAGCAGCTGCAAGACTGCTACTTAGAGTTTGATGCTGGCAGATCTTTGGATCCCAGATTCCAGTGGCCCATTGAAATAAATGGTTGAACCAGAATTTTTCTGTGGCAATCTTACAATGCACGCATCAATAAATTTTGTCTAGAATACTTAAACTTAAAATAGAGCTACATATGCTCAGAACCAAACTGGATTCGTGGTTTGAAAACCACAATTCTCTAGTGTTACTACAGAGGGGAGATTTCTACGTTAGTTCTACTTTCATTCAAAAATGTCAAAGGACACCTTAGAATGATTACTGCACAGGAAAATCGATTACAAACTTAGTGTCCTCTCAAGTAGCATGCCCTTTCACAGCAATAAAGCGAACATAGCTACAGAGTGTTATGATGGATTACCTCTGCATGGTAACCAGGTGAATTTTCAATCTTCTAGTCTATGTTGAGATTTTAATGTAATGGTGGGAAACAGGCATATCTAGGCTATTTTAGGTAATCATTGGCAGAGAAAATTATAAAGATTTTAAGTAAAACTTTCTTAAATTGCTTAGATGTCTAAATAGTTTCAGAATTCAACCACCTGTTCAAAAGTCCCTCAGGTTAGAAATCTCCAAAGGCTTGTAGTTTTTAAATTTCAATATCAATCTTTCCAATAAACTCCTTGGAACTTTATTTCATAGTCTGAAACCCTTTAGATGATCTTTAAAAAAATTAAGTGTTTGTAAATTTACTTCTGTATGAAAAATTTTCTGAGAGTAAAGTGGGAGAAAAATCTATTGTAATAGTCATTCCTATTGGAGGGGAGTGCCTGAAAAAGTGCTAAAATATAGTGAAATATTCACTTGAAAATACCAATATATTGCTTTATTAATTTAACTTTTAAAAATTCCATTGTATCTATAAAATCACTTACACTAATGTGCATTATTTACATATTAAAATCAATTTCTGGAAAAATCTACTGTGAGTTGCAACACTCCTCACAAAGACAAACTGAAAATTCAGTCAGCCTGACTTTATAAATAACAATATTTACAACTCACTGAAATCTATGGAGAACAATTAAACTTACAATAATAGTATTATTATTTTTCATGTTTACTCCATACAGAAAAAAATGCAGTATTCTGAAGTCAAATGACATGAATGGCATTTATTATTCATAGAAATCATTTATTATTCATAAATGTGATCGGCATGAACTCTGTAAGACACATCTGCTAAAATACACATGGAAGATACTGATTAGCTTGATGAACTACACTTGCTAAAAAAAGAAAAAGAAGCCTAAGTTTAAGCTAAAACAATCCTATAAAGGCAAAAGAAAAATAATGTCACATTTAGATTTATCATGAATATTTAATTTAATCTATCACTCTAAGTCTAAAATGGTTTTCATGACTTCACATTTACTGCAGAATGAAAAATAATTAAATTAGATATCTACAAAGTCATATATGCACGTAAGTATCCAAGGAATAGGATACAGGGTATATAAGGAATAGTAATAGGGTAAATCGATATGTGATTCAAAAGGCACATCCAAGATATGGGCTGTTGATAGCAGCAACATCACGTTTAATCACATTCTTTTGTCTATATCTCAGTAGTATATCCATTCCTAAATGCAAGGAATATGGAAATTTTGTTACCTGGGTGCCCAGAAAGGTCAGTTTAGCCAAGAGTTACATTATTTCCAAGACTTGTGGTGTCTTTACACTCAAAGAGAGATAATGATACTCTTATTATGTAGTGCTCAGAAAAAGTTGAGAGGAAATATATGTCAAAAGGTGGTATATTTATCTCAAAAGGTATGTATTTCACAAAAATTCAGAGTGAAATTTAGTCTTAACCTCCTTCTATGGCACAGAAGATGGATAAGTTTGTTGGATCATTTTACATTACATGGGGCTGAAGCTGTTGATGAGTATCTCATTCTTTCACCTGTATGTTCACAGAAATAAATGAAGAATTAAGTCTGGTAAAGGGGAAGGCAGGGAAAGTGAGTTATTGAAACAAGGAGATCTTCTGGAGATTTCCAGTTGCAGAGATAAAAGCTTGGCTTCAGAGAACCAGAGAAGTCTGGGAAATTGAGCCAATATGGTAAGTATCATGACAACCTAGCTGAATGCTGGAAATAAGTACTATTACACCAACGAGTTTTACATTTTCCCCCTCCCAAAATATTATTTAAAGGACCATATATAAACAGGTACTTACGGTCCTCCAGACTCACATTAATTAAAAATGAAATATTAGAAGTTTACTGAATTGTCTGTCAAATCAAATTGGTAAAGAATCATTAGAGGCAATGTGGCTTTTGGCCACGAGACTGTGTATTTTGCTCTTTTAAGTACTGAATCTTAACCTTCAGGTTCTAAATTAGCTGAAGAAACTGTTTCACAAAGGCAGTATCTTATCTCCTTTCTGCAATGAAAGGATAGGTTGGAGGGAGAATTAATCCCAAAGTATCCTGTCTGTTTCTTTTGAGAGCACCAGGTTTGCAGCTGCTGAATGTAGATTGTGAAGGATTGGTGATGCAAGAACGATTAACAAAGGAAGTACCTTAAAGGGGAACACAGTGTGGAAAGAGGTTGCCAATTCTCAGAGTCAGAATTGAATCCAACTGATAGGAGAGAAAGTAAAAGCAAGCCTCAGAAAACCTTTAGGAAAGCCTTGACACGAGGCTTTCAGTGTAGCCCCTGGGCTCAGATATGGATAGCGGTGAATAGCGGAGAGTGGACCTCCAAAAGATACTGTCAGTAGAGACTCCATTTCCCCTAAATCTTGGAAAGGCAAGGGTAGAATTTGACCTAAGCTCTAAAAGACTCTAAATGATTTCCAAAGAGCAGTAAAATCTCAAATTGGCAGCTCCAAGCTGGATTCAATTTTCAGATACATTTGGTTTGATTCAAGAGCATTTTAATTTGGGGGATATTTTACATAAAAATCTGTATCTGGACAAGTAGGCTATCTGGCAACACTTGGTCTGCATTCCCCCATGTGATCAATTAGTTGGAACAAACTACAACTAACCTTTTAGACATGGACTGTAGTCTCAAGTTTACTACAATTCTCACTCCTTCCTATTATATTACATCAGGTCTGCATTATTCATTTTCATTATATAATACTCTCTATGGCTTGAGTTTGTGACCTCTGCCTTTAACCCACTGCACCCTTGGCAACAGACCAACTGTGGGGATCAGTATGCTACTTCAAAAAGCCATACTTCTCTGAGTCATGCAACCCTGGACAGAATGTATCGCAACATATAGGTGCAGATTGAGGTCACGATGGACCAGGGACTGTATAGAGCAACTAAACATGGAGAGAAGGTACATAAATGTTGACAATGGAATTGGAAACTTATTTATATTGGATGGCACTAGAAGTTTCCTTCAGCTTCTAACAGGGCTTGGTATCATTACTTCTTTTTTTCTTTTCTCTGAATTGAAAGCAGGAAACTACTTTCACTTGATCACTCACTTCTGAGTTAAGTAATACATTTTTATTCCGGTTAAGTTGATCTTCACCACTTTTTAGAAGACACCATAATTATTGCTATGTACATATAGTTTAAGGTAAGGGACATGGGGTAAAAGCTATCTTTGTTATAAAAAAAGATGTTCTAGTGGAGAAATTTCAGGAATTATAGAAAAAAAAATGACAGTTGAATCACCTATGCCGATGGTCAATAGTGGAAGAGTAGAAGTATTGTAAGGTCTACTTGTTTCTAATCATTACGTTATAGAGAGTGATATAACACAAAAGTAGGACCTGAGGCTTGATGTGATGCCTAAATGAAAAATACAAACCAAAAACTCTATTCCATCAAATACAAAAAAAGTTTTAAAATAATGGACAATTAATAGTGGCGGTAATTTGTCATCACCAGAATAATATGGTGTTCAGATTGGAACAGGACATGTTGTATCTTCCTTCGTGGTCTGTCCCTACCTTGTTGGAATATATCCCTACCTTAATCAAGGGGTCCAGTTCCTCTGTTACAGGGATGTGCCTGTGTTCCAGGCTTCCAATCAGGTAACCTCTTCTTCTTAGATATTATGATTCTTCAAGGCTGAGGCTGTGACCAAAACAAGCCATATCAGCGTTGTTTTTCAGGCCTTGATGCAAACGTTAGGAAAGCTCAATTGCTTTTCTTCAAGATTCATAAATTCTAAAGATAATTTATTTCTGGAAGACTGCATCTTGGAGACTTTTGAAAATAAAACTTAGGTAGAGCCAGAAGATCCTGAGAAGCACCATGCGAATTCTGGGATTTAACTGCATCTGGCTGATGTGAAACAATACGTTTCTTTTGGTTGGTTGGTTGGTTTATAGGTGGCATTAGTTGAGTTTCTGTTACCTGCAGCAACAAGAATCATAACACATCCTGTATAATTTTCCAAATATTAATGGAATATATGTTGCATTATGGAATTCGATATTTATTTAGGCCAGGTTGAATGTAACAATCTTTTAATCGCTCCCAATAAATTTCTTGACCAGAGATTAATTGTCATAGAGAGCAAATATCTAAAGATATTGTTTCAGATAAGAGATGACCAAACTCCTGTTAAGTTATGTTTAATATCTTAAATAACCTCCATTAATTTTCTAGGATACAGTAATGAGAGAGAAGGCATTCTTGGTTGTGGCCTGAATAAGTCAGAAAGTTGAACTTTTCGTCCTCACTTAGCTGACCTGATGGTTAATGACCCCAATGGAAAGAAAACACAATGAAGTGCTATGTTTTAGTGTAATTCAAGCTCCCTGGAAGCACACCTGCACTGCGTCTGCCAACTAACAGTCATGTTAATTAGCTTGCAGTGGGGGTATATTTTTCACTCAGTTTAGCAATTCTGATAAGGTGCTGACGGGCACTTCATTACTCTGTTTTCATACTCAGTTCCAGTAAGTCTAAAATGCTGATGTAGAGAGTGAGATTTGATAGTGATACTGATGTTTTACTGAAAAGTTCCTCCTATAACCTCTGAATACTTTCTAAACTATAGCCTTCGTAAACACTTTGGAATATTAGAGTAATAGAATATCACAGTTCAGTTGACAGGCTTTGGAAGAGGAGCCAAATATTACTATGCAACTAGCTATTGAATCCCATTATGTACTAAAGAAGATGCTTGGTAATATAAATCAACTACTACTATATTCAAGTACAGAAAAATAAAAATCATGTTGTTTGATACCATTTGAAAACCGCATTATCCTCCTATATTATTTCTCTTGGCTATGAAAGGGGCTTCCCGCCAAGTATGAAAGAAGATAGATGATAGATAGATAGATAGATGACAGATAATTTTAGGGTGATATTTATCCCTCTAAGCTACATACAACATGAGGACTCAGCATTTCTAGTATTTGTTGGCAAATACCTCTCACCTGCCTGACACCCTAGGAATATTACTTCCGTATGTGCAAATAAGTGTTGATCAATTAGTACCAATTTAATGGTGAGTGCATTGTGGTGCTTGTTTTTCCATTCTTGTGATACTTGACTTCAAAGAATGGGCTCCAGCTCCATCCAGGATAGTAGAAGGGGTATTAGTTTATCATTTTTTATGGCTGAGTAGTACTCCATGGTGTACATATACCACATTTTATTAATCTGCTCATGTATTGATGGACACTGGATTGTTTCCGCATCTTTGCAATTGTGAATTGTGCTGTTATGAATAGCCACATGCAGATGTCTTTTTTATAGAATGTCTTTTTTTCCTTTGGATAAATACCCAGTAGTGGAGGGATTTTTTTGTGTGTTTGTTTTTGATTTTTACTGATGGCAGCACAAACAGTGATGCAGACCGAGTACCAGTCTGTGGCAATCAAAAGTGCAGGTCTAGGAACTCTACTCAAACTCTTGCCAGTAACGTGCTAAGTGCTGAACACTGGAGGGAGCCATTGTGTCCGAAGAGCTGGAGGCCGAAAAGCAGAGAGTGACGTCCTTCAGCCATCGCCCTTCCCTTAGAATAGTCCACAGAAGACTTGTAATAAGGTAGGAGGCACAGGGGTTTTCTTTTTCATTTTGACGATTGAATCTCTAATGGGAAACAGAGATCAGGTAGCTGTTTCTAAGCATATAAACCACGTACAGAGTATGCCACCTCCTGCCTATAGTCGCGGAGAGAGGAGTCTAAAATGATAAGGTGGTAGATAATTGCCGTGAGTGTTTGCCTATTCAGCGAAAACATTTTGGATCTTCTAGATTTCAGAGATATGTAGTTCCTGCTCTCTAGCATAGTCCATCAATTCCCTTTGCACAGTTTGTTAGGAACTGAGGTTTTGGAAAAGGAGGGCAATAATTTAAAGGCAGAAATGAAAGGGGCTAAAAGAGAAAAACAAAATCTTCCACATGACATAAACCAGAATTGATAGATGTTAGCAGATTAAAATTAGGTACTGTTTATTGTAGGGGTAAGCTTGCAATGAATGGATCAGTACCAGATCTCCAAGAGTAGATGATGGTTCCATTCAATGCCGTGGGTGACAAAGTCGTCTTCAGAGTGTAGAGAAGGATAGCAGGTGATTATGTGGCAAGAGTAAACATCAGTAAGTAAAATTGTACAAGAGAGTAGAGTATCCATAAAAGGGGCACTCTTTCAAGTGCTTAGAGAGACAAATTTGAGAAAAGTCCTTGGTGTGGTTTCCCAGTTGCACATGAATCTGGTCTCTCCTTTCTCTTACCTCTTTTTGTTGGTCCATATCATATAATGACAACAACAACAAACAGCAACAACCAAAAACAATTTTCTTGCAGTCTTAAAGGCTTTACTGGCTATCTCACATTATGTAAGTACATTGTTAGAGTAATGTAATAATTTAGTCATATTCATTTGCTCAAAAAGATTAAGCACCTAATGTGAGATGTGCTATGGCTTCAGGTGAAGTATGAACAAAATACTTCATAAATAATCCTTGAAAGCTCCCCTTCGGTCATACTTCTTTTTTTTTTTTTATTTCAGCATATTATGGAGGTTCAGATGTTTAGGTTACGTATGTTGCCCTTGCCCCTCCCCACCAAGTCTGAGTTTCAAATATGTCCATCCTTCAGGTGGTGCACATTGCACTCTTTGTGTATGCATATACCCGTCCCCTCCTCCCTCCTCCCCCTCTCCTTCCACCTCCCCTCCCCCTTCCCCCTCCCCCCTGCCCAACATCCAATAGATGTTATTCTTTTATGTGCTCTTATGTGTTGATCAGTTAATACCAATTTGATGGTGAGTACATATGGTGCTTGTTTTTCCATTAATATACTTTCTAAATATCCTTCAAGGCCTCCAGCCATTTGCTTTTATCTCCTAGATATCTCTAAAGATTTCCACTACTCAGAACACAATAGAATGAAAGCAAATTTAGAAGGAGCAAAACGAAATATGTCAATACCACATCCAAGAAAATAAAAGGGAATGAACCTGAAAAGTGGTAGTCACGGACCAACACAGTCATTTATTGTTCTGAAGATATCTAGAACTTTTGTCAATATGACCACACACTAGCTTGTCAAATTGCCTGGACCTGAGACATGATAATGATGAAGAAGGCTGAAGTAGAAAAATGCTAACCGCTTTGACAGACATCCTCGATAGCCACATGGAAAGAAATTGAGTAAATGATTTTGAGAAACTGAGTTACACACAAGCAACAATATTTATAAAGACAATGTAAGTTTTTAGATTCTTTAAAATATTAGAGTTAGCTTTTGAAATTGATGTTCTGCTTAGTGGATTACTAGTGAGAATACTGGTAATAGTTGTTGCTGTTAAAAGCATTTTTATTAGAAAAATCCAAGTCCCCTAAGATTTTCAATTTCAAATAAATTGTTCACAGCCAATATTGTTTCTACATTATATCTGGGCATTAAATTCTTAATTGTCTTATGATTTTAAGAGTGTATCTCCTTTTAAGAACATTTGGTTTTTTTAAAGGAGTTTTTGCACTTTTTATTCATGACTATATTCTTTCTGATATATTTGTAAGGTAATATACACATGTGATATAGTCTTCAAATTTCATAAGAGAATATACGATAAAATGTGAGCCCCAATTTATGCTATACTCAATATTCTCAGTCCTGATTCCCAGAGAAAATTATAATTATCAGGTTCTTGGATATTTACACTTTTTTTCCTCAACAATATATTTAGAAAATTATTTCATTTCAGGCTTTAATAAGTTGCTTGAATTTGCAGAAAATAAGTCACACATTGAGCTATTGAAAATGATTAATGACAAAAGAACAGTATGAGAGGCTAAAAATATTTTAAAGATGGTTTTTTAATGGTAACATGGTCTTGTTAACCAATTATTTCATTATTTTACTGCTTATTTGATGCTTTGTTTATCAATTAAGTGGATTGAATGCATTATTTTTCAAAAAAAAAATTACGTAAGTCTGTGGGTCTGCTTAGATTATTACTTCAGTATTTACAGAATTGGAATTGACTGATTCAAAGCAGAAGCAATGTGCATTGGCAACGATCCGAGTTTGGATCACTGAATAAATGATGACTGGATGCCAGTAAAGAAGAAACAGAGAGATGATAGGGTTGCTTGGACTCAGAGATTTAGATGCCCCGTGTTTATCTAGTCAAGCTACTGAAGAGTGGCTCCCTTTGGGAAAATGCCGAGTGCAGTCAATTTTATGGCTCAAGAGATGGTACTTCTAACCAATTCACTTAATAGACTGTTTCACAATTCATCTGATTTAATCATTTGGATATTGCTTCCCTGATAGTCAGCCTACCATTTTCTTCACTTAATTTTATCTGACTCCCTCTACTTTTACTCTTTCATCACATTATTCTGGAGGAATAAGACTGACAGAATTTAATGGATGTGTCTTGATGTATATCTTTAATTTGGGACATTAAAATAATTAGGAAATTAAAACTATACGATCATTCCTTATCTGTCTCATTAATTGCCCTAAATATCCCTATTATGATTTCACATTGGTCCCATGAGTAATGATAAAGGAAGAACTCATTATGTTATGAAAAAAAACCTACACATTTATTAGATTTATACATACAGGTCAAAGTCCATTGCAATGTTATCCCTGATTAATATTATTGTACTCCCCTCAGTTGCAATTATGCTTTGCATAATGGGTGATCAGAATTCAGTACAATAAAAAAGTCATGAAGGTCATATTCAAACAAGTGCAATGTGGTGAGTAATAGCTCCAAGGTCTAGAGTGATATTTAATATAGACTCCATTTTTTTTCTAATGTATGTATCCTTCTTTTATCTAGAAATTAGGAGATTATTAATGTTCAATGACATCATGCCCTTTTTATCAAATGGAAGTGCAAGACCTTTGTATGACACGCTGAAAGAGTCGAAGCACCAGGTTTCAGTCCTGTTACATAAACTTCTAAGTAATGAAAAGTTAAACTTTAATTTGAGTAATTATATTAATTACTCAATCATAAAATAGATACATCTTTGCAATCCTACCTTACTAATTGTTTCACTGATCAACAAGACACAGTTTTGCTAAAAAAAAAAAGTACACACACACACACACACACACAAAGAGTGTAACTTATATTCCATATACAGAAACTGGTCTAGAAGAACATATATTCACAGTTCTTGTTTATAAGTTGGTTAGCTGGCACTATTTCAGGAACATTTCTCCCCTTCAAGAAGGCAGTTGAGAGCAGTTGGGGGCAGATGGAAGCCCTGGCTTCCTAAGCCACAGCTTTTTTTTTTTTTTTTTTTTTTGCTGCCTGAATTACTACACTCTTAGAAAATAATATATTGGAATCCCAAGACAGAAACAATTAAAAGAACATCTGATTTAATCACTGTACAACAGACAATTTAGATACAGACTTTGTCAGGATATAATATTGCCAAAAAAAATCTACCCTATGAGGCATAGGGTTGAGGTAGGATTTCTGGAAAACATTCCAAAAGAATCTCCCTATAAAATCTTAGGAAAGAATAAGCCCCTGCTTTCCCAAGTTTCTTCTGTCTGTAGTTACTCTTGTTGCCCTAATGCAGCTTTAACTGTACCCTATTCTTAGTCCAGAAATAGAATAAACGACTTTAGATTTAGTGACTGATGGGGCAAGAAACTTATTGTACCTCTCTTTCCTATCTTGCAGTCTCTTTTTCCTTTTCCTTATCTAGAAATTTAGTTCTGAAAAACTGCGACTCAGGCATTAAGCCCAATTTCCTTAGAAGCAGCACTGATGCCCAGCCATGTGCTTTCTAACCTCTTACACTGAAGTGTTAGGTCTTGGTCCGTTTACCACTAGAAACAGCATCCTTCTAATGAATGGAAACATTGTCTGAAAGCATGTTTTGTTATCTTTTACCTAAATGTTATCTGTGTTTTAGAGTATCATTTTCCACAGCCATTACTTAACGGTATTAGACAACTTTAGATTTCTGTGATTAGACAAAATGCACCTGAGCTTGCATTTGAATATTTTTCTACTTGAAGTCTCTGCTATCACTCATGCACCCACAGCTAATTAATTTTTTTCCACCCTTTTCTACCTGGAATAACCAGCATGTCTTCTCTGGGCACTCCCCCAGAATAGCAGTGGTTGTATACTCCTGATATTCAGATGGATATTAGTGTTCATTTTCACCTAGCAATTACTTTGCATATCGAGGGCTCACGATTTCTCCAAGAGCATAAACATTAGGGAGATCCCTAATTCAATAGAGGCTGTTGGTTCAGTTGCAGATTATTGTATACTATTGATTTGAGGGGGCATCAGCTTTTTGTCACACAGAAAATTTTGGACTTGGCAAAAGCCATGTTAGAAGAACTATATAACCTATTTGCCCACACTGGTACCCTTTTGAAAGTAAAAGGAAGTGTGGCAGATGTTAAACTTTCAAGATTCCCTCCCCCCCCAGGACACCATGTATAAACCAGGCAAACTGAGTTAATTAGGCTCCTGGTCCCAGGATCAGGGAATGCATTTTTTGCATGCATTTACTTATTACTTCTTTGAATAACTACAACATACTAGGCAATCTACCAGGCCTTCAGGCTATATAAAGACATAATTTTTGCTTTTTACCTTGTTATCTAATGGTGAAAGAACTGGTTAATTATAAGTATGATGAGGGCTACACAACAAATGGAAAAATATGATGGTGTAAAGGAAAAATAAAAATCTCAGGACCTCCCCACCTCTAAATTTTTTATATCTGAAGGGAGAACTGAGCCTGAGAACTATGTCACAAAAGCACTGCTATCCTCTTCCCAATGAGGTACAGGGGTCCTCTTTTGAGAAACGGATGGGCTTGGAAAATAACTAAACAAGGAATTTTTTGGTGGATAGATTATGAGAGGGAGAAACGAAGCCTGGCTGGCAACGTGGTCTTGTTATACAGGTAAGCCTCTCCGCAACAGCCCTCAGGGAAAGGGCTTTGTTCAGACATTTGCGGGTGTCAAACTCTCAGCAAACCCGCCCCAGATCAAAGAGGCAGGATCTGACTACACCTAACTGAGATCCCCTGCAGATGAAACTTCTCCCCCAGCCTCCCCAGCTGGACAGCCTTGCGGCATTATTCCTGTTTGTCCTCAGCCATCTCAATGTATGTCAAAGAAACGTATTTTGGGGTAAAATGTTTCTTATTTCCTTCAGCCCTAAACAAAACCCTTCAAGATATTATAACTTCTATAAAATGAATGCATGTCACTTATAACCTTAGGACTGTAGCCTAAATAAACTCTTAAATGTCCATTACAAGTTTATTTCCGCAGATGCAAACCAAGGAAGAAATAGGATCAATTTTCTATCCACCCTGAGAAGATCACAATATTGACTATTTCCTCTACTCCCCTTTTTTAAATGTTCATCTTATCTTCTTTAGATTTACTGAGCTGAGCACTGAATAGAATTTCAGAAGAATATCAATAGTCACCTCACTACTTACCTCCTTCACCCCTCCCCTTTTTTCTGTGAACCCTTTTTCCTTTAAATGCAAAATTTTCAAAAGCTTCTCTTTGTTTGCTTGAATGAAGACTGCAACCTCAAACTATTGGGCTGGAAAGATCCTTCTGCCTCAGCCTCCCCACTAGCTGAAACTACAGGTGCTCGCTACCTCATTTAATCTCTGTGTTCTTTGTAGAGACAGGGACTTGCTGCACTGCTTAGGCTGGTCTCGAACTCCTATCCACAAGCAAGCCTCAGACTCTCAAAACGTGAGGATTATGGGTGTGACTACTGCATCTGGCCAGAAATTCTCAAACCCTTCTGTTGAGATTCCAGTGCACAAAAGAGACTTTGTGGGCTGTGGTTTTCCTGGATGCATCCTCCAATCTTGGCTTAATAAACCTCAGTGGAATGTAACTCTCATTTTCAGTCATTTATTATTTAACAATGGGAAAGTATAAATTGGAGAGTGTTATCCTAAAAAAAAAATAAGGAAATGTCTCGTCGAATATATTGAGTTGATTTGGAAATGAAAAATGAGGATTATAATCTGGAGGCATGGAAGGGCAAATCACAAGAGCATCCCATGAGGGAAGGGTAAAGGGAAGCTTTTATTGGCAAAAGGGAGAGGTTCACATACGCTGCTTAGAAACACAGTTCATCGGTTCCAGAGGCTCAAAGCCAGAGTTGCCTGCTCCTTGGTGGAGATGCTGTCACTGGGCAAATGTCCTTTTGAGAGAGACTTATCTGAATTACTGCAATCCTAAAGAATGCCTAGAGAGACACCCTGTCATAGAAACACATGTGTAACTGTGAAACCTGAAAGCCGTGCGAAGCGGGAGATGCATGAAGAACATATAGAGATTTCTCGTGGGGGTTTTAGACAGTCCTTGGAAACGGTTCTTATCTCGGGCATGCAAACATGAGCTCCTTCTTCATGACTTTCCAGTCCTATTTTTTCTGAGTATGACATAAGTGATTTCATTCTGATATCTGCCACTTTCACAGGAGCTAGCGGAGATTTGGAAATATGGGAGGGAACCCTGGGAAATGGACATATAAACTGAAACCTGAAAATGAGTGACAGTGGGCTGAGTGACAGATGGGAAAGATGTATTTGCAGGATAAGAGAATATGTGAAACTGACCGGATGGCCTTAACGTTCCCCTCAGCTTGACTGCACTCCAGACAGGCTTCTTCTGACTCTGGGCCCCTGACCAGTTCCTTGGGGAATTTACTTTAAAAACCTTGTAATTGCAAATTCTTTCCCTGCCACTTTGACATGCAAATCCCTTCTCAGCTGCTTGGCAGCTTTCCAATCAAAGAATTTTTGTTCTCAAGAACCTGGGAGCCATCCGTTTAGAATGAAAACATCCAAGGAGATAGCACCCTTGGCTCGCTGTCTCTAAGGAGGATAGAAGCCTAATTTAGGGACAATCAGCAAACACAAATGGACTAGCAACACTGACTGCATCCTACCTAATCCTTTTCCATTAGCTTACCTAAGCCTTGAAAATTCTCCCACCTTTTGTTTCAGCTGAGTTGTCTTCAGTCTCTTTCCCATATTGTAATAGTCTATCTCCCCTATTGCAAGAGTTTTAAATAAAGTCTTCCTTGCCTGTTTAATTCTATCTGGCACAGATTTTCTTTGACAGAGTCAACTAAAAATGGACAATATTGCACTTTTGAGGAACAGAAGAAAGGCCAGCATATTTAGAGCACAGAGAATGAAAAAGACTGATTAGTTGTTTTTATGTTGCTTGAGAGGACAGAACAACTTTTATTTGGTAAGACATTGTCAAGAAAATGATTCATTTGTTGTTATTTTTATCAAACTTCAGTAATCTAAACCCTAAGCCCAATGAATTCTTTCTTTACTACAAGGCTCCACTAAACCATTAAGTTTCAGCCACTTGCTCAAAAGCATAATTAAACTCTTCACAGCATAGGCTATTTCCATTGCTATGTATTAGAATGTTAAAAAGAAAATGAAAAAAAAAAGAAAAAAACAACTAAAGAAATGCTTCCTGACTCATGGAATTTAAAATCAAAATGAGGCATTTATACAGCAATATCCAGAACAAATCTGTAACGAGAGACCAAGAAGGCATATTTTTAAGCTGACATTGTAAATTTCCATTTCATTTTCATTTTGCTCCTACTTGTTACGTCTTTTCAGTTATTGATCTCCTTTACAAGCATTTCCAACTTTTTCTGATTATTCTTTGTTTCCACAGTCGCATAATTGGCTTACCTGAATAGAATCTAATAAGAAATTTCTTAGAACAAATGATCTCTCGTGATATCACCTTAGCACTATTCACTAGCATGGTTACTGTGATTCAGATGGTCACCTCCTTTGCCATACCTTCCTTTCTCTCTTCTAAATATTAGGATTTGATCCACTTTTTAAAAATAATCTGTTTAGTGAACATTTATTGATATCCACAAAGTATCATCGAGGAAAAGCACAAAGATTTTTTCTCCTCAGCCCTACCTCACGCCTCAGTGAAAGAAAATAAAAATACTCCTATGACTCTATGATTAGGCAGTTTAGGAGAATGCCTTAATTATCATAATAGAATAGGGAGCTTTTACTTATGATATAGAATTAACTCTGATTCTCAACAGGGAGGATTGGTTCAAAAGATTTTTTTAACCCTGGAACCCTTGGTCAAATATCATACTGATATTACCTACTCTAATAACATCACATAAACTTGCCTATATAAAGACAATTCTGCTTAAATAAACTAAGTATGAGACAGGCAAAATTTTAAAATAATTAAATAATATGACAGTATTGTAATATTATCGCTATAAATACTAAATCTTATTACTTACAGCTTCAATTTATTATTATTGAATTTACATTCATTTTCTCATTTAGTTTTCACTGTAAATCTATGAAACAAATATAATTATACCTATTTTTGAATAAGAAAATTGAGGCTTCAATAGTTTAGAAAATAGAGCTGAAATTTGAAATCAAAACTGTCAGACTCTAAAGCATGTAATATTTTTACTATGGTACATATTAAATTAAATATTACACTTTCACTATGTTAAATATTAATAGCTGCTGCTTATTGACCGCCAATTATGTGTAAGATATTCAGCAAATGATTGCTGATATTCACATTACTGCTATAAATCAGACATTATTTACATATTACAGATGGAAAATTTGAGACACAGATAACTTATATAAATTGTTCATAGCCTTCCCACAATTTGGCTACAAACGTGGGTCTGACTCCAAAGTCCATGCAGAAATAATAACTCGTTAATAAAAAAAGAAATAGAAACAATTTCAGGAAGAGAAAACTATGTATGCAAAGACAAAAATGTCTACAAGTAGTACGAGATAACTAGGCCAAGCATAGCAGAATGAAAAGATAAACCAAGAAACCATATGACACCAAATTATAAAAAGCCTTTTACGTGTCATTCTTAAGAATTTGGATAATGACTAGCTACCTTTATGGGTCACTTTCCATGTGCCATAAACTCTGCTAGATCCTTTATATAAAAAAGTAGAATCCAACTTCTTTATTACATTTTGGAAATTATGTATACCATATCACATAAATTAAAACCCTTTTCCACAGAAATAAAGAGTCAATTTTTATCTAATCGGCATGTCTGAAAGAAAAAACAGTAATTTGATGACTTCTTGTCTTTCAGGAGTCTAGCAAGGTTGAGCTCATACAAAAAAAAAAAAACATGTTTAGATTTTAGGTTCTTAGTATTAAACCAAAAAAAGAGAGAAAGAAAAAGAATTGAGTAAATTGAAAAAAACTTCCATGATTCAGTACAGCTGTGAGTTAGATCCAGTCCCAATCTAAAGCATTGAAAAAAATCAGGACCTAATACACCTGTGAAGCACAAGACTTGAGAACAAGCAGGTATCTAAATGCCCATAAAGGCCTGTCAAATTTTATACCACAACATGGATAATGGAGAATTTACAAACATTATAGGCTTGTAGAACTCAGGAGTTACTCCTATTTTTTGTCTTTTTTGTTTGTTTGTTTCTCCCTCAGCATTTTAACAGTGGGCATTTAAATTTTTAGTCATTCATTCAATAATATATACTTTCTAATATTATATCATATTCAAATAATTATTAAAGGAGACTAGGAAAAGTACCATTGTTTTAAATTTCCCTTTGGCTTTAATGAATGACAAATTAGGTCACCTCCAAAAATATCCTTCCTTGAGTACTCTGTGTATACAGGTGCCCTCGCTTAATTCTTACATTGTTTTCTAATACCTGTTGTCTTCTTCATAAAACTCTTTTGTAAGTATGCATTTGTTTATTTGTTTCTTTACTTAATATCCATTTTCCTCACTAGAAAACCAGCTTCATGGAGTCAGGGAATGAATCACCTTGTTCAACAGTGTGCCCAGCAAGATGCTTAGATTTAGAGATATTCAATAAAATGCCTTGGATATGTGATCAGTCACTTTCAATACACGTTACCTCTATATTCTCCTAACACTAAAGTAGATACGAAACAAAGATATTAATGGGACAATAAGTTGGTAAACAAACACAATAAAAATATCTAAATATGTACATATATAATAGAAAAGGTAAAGATGAGAATTGAGAGTCATTAAGCAATTATTAATATTAGCACAGCATACACAGAATATGTGCAATCCTTTTACAATTACTATCATTATTCTACTGACCAGTAGAGTAAAAATTGATTTTTGAATTCATTTCGCTGACTTCTGGGTAACATATCAAAAGTAAATTAAATCTGTCAAAATTTGGAAAAAATCCCAGCACTGGAAGCTACAGAAAAATGCTATCGAAATAACAGGAACTCAGAAATTAGTGGTTAAAAATGCAGATGTGACCAGACTAAGGAAAAACACACCTGTTCCACTCCTAAGGAGACATTAAGTCGCTGAAAAATAAGAAAGACATTTTGGCAGGATAATTGTAAACTGGTTACAGAAACCTGATCCATAACCATAAACCTAACTCAATTTCATCAGGCCTGAAGCAGGGGAAAAATATAAAACCAATAACAGAATACAAATACTAATACTCATAGTCCTGCTAGAAAAAACAATTGATATCATAAAAATAGTTATAGTAATACAGTTAATAGTGCACAGGCATCGAACAATTCCTACATTCCAGGCATTGTTGTAAGCACTTTATATGCATTAACTTCTTATGACTTGCAGCGACTCTATGAGGTGGGTGCTATTATCATCAATATGTTACAAATAAGTTGAGATACAAAAAGGTAGAGTAATTGGCCTAAGATCTCATAGGTAGTAATTGGAGGATGAAGATTAAATACAAGTAAGAACCCTATTATTATCACTCTCAGGTTAAATTGGTAATAAAAATATATTTTGACCAGCCCTACAGCTTAAGATCTAGTTGAAAGATATGGATAAAAGTGTGGTAAAAAATTCACAGGATTGATTTTTTAAGAGAGCACGTATTTTTTTTTTGACAGTGAGTTTTTACATACAACACCAAAAGTGATGTACATGAAAGAAAACATTAGTAAGTTATATTTTATTAAAATAATAATAGTTTTTTTAAAAAAACTTTTGCACCATGAGAAACAGTCAATAGAATAAAAAGAAAAGCCAGAAATGGACTTTAGGTGGAAAACACATAAAATAGAAGATTTCCATACAAAATATACAAAGCACCCTTAAAATTTTACAAAAATAAAACAACCTAATTAAAAATGGACAAAAATTTAAAAAATGGACAAAAATCAGACAGATGCATTACCAAATAAGATATGCAAATGGCACATAAGCATATGAAAAGATGCTTAACATCATTCATCATTAAGAAATTACACGAAGACAGCACTAATATAATGTAATGCCACTGCCCACCATTATAATGGATAAAATCCAAAAATCTTATATATCTGTATATCAGATAAAGGGATAATAACCAGAATCTACAAAGACCTGAAGTAAATCAGCAAGGAAAAAACAAACAACTCCATTAAAAACTGGGCAAAGGACATGAACAGAAGCTTTTCAAAGGAAGATTGACTAATGGCCAATAAGCACATGAAAAATAGCTCAACATCTCTAATCATCAGGAAAAAGTAAGTTAAAACCACAATGAGATATCACCTTACCCTAGTTAAAAGGGTTTTTATTAAAAAGTCCCAAAACAATAGATGCTGACATGGATGCAGAGAGAAAGGAAGAAAGGAATGCTTATACACTGTTGCTGGGACTGAAAATTAGTACAACTTCCATGGAAAATAGTATGGAGATTCCTCAAAGAACTAAAAGTAGACCTTCCATGTGATCCAGCAATTCCACTACTGGGTATTTACCCAAAGGAAAAGAAGTCATTTTATCAAAAAGACACCTGCACTGGAATGCTTATTGCAGCACAATTCACAATTGCAAAGATATGGAATCAACCCAAGGCCCATCAATTCATGAGTGGATTAACTAAATGTGGTATATTGTACTATGAAATACTAGTCAGTCATGAAGAAAGCTGTATTAAGCCTTTTTGCAACGATTTGGATGGAACTGGAGACCATTAGCCTAAGTGAAGTATCTAAAGAATGGAAAAACAACCACCACATATACTCGCTATTAAACTGGAACTAACTGATTAGCACTCACGTGCACAGAGGGAAGTAAAATCAGTGGAAATCAAGAAGTGGGGAGTGGGGAGGAGGGGAGGGCGAAAACCTAACTAGCAGCTACAATGAACACTATCTGGGTGACGGGTACACTTACAATCCTGACTCGAGCATCACAAAATCAATACACGTAACCAAAAACATTTGTACCACCATAATATTTTGAAATAAAAATATAGAAGGAAAGAAGGAAGGATCTAGACACAGACCCTACACTCTTCACAAAAATTAACTCAAAATGGATGATCACAGAAATAAATGTAAAATGCAAAAGCCTAAAACTCCTAGATGATAATTTAGGAGATAATCCCGAGGACTTTGAATTTGGCTATGACTATTTGGATACAACACCAAAAGCATAATCCAAGAAAGAAAAAATTGATAAACTGGAATTCATTAAAATTAAAAATTTCTGCTCTGCAAAAGACACTATCAAAAAAATGAAAAGACAAGCCAGAGACTGAAAGAAAACAGTTTCAAAAGTTATCAAATAAAGGACTGTTATCCAAAATATACATACCTCAGCAATAAAAAAAAAAAAAACAGTTAAAAATGGTCCAAAGACCTTAACTGACACATCACAAAAGAATATACATAGAAGGCAAAAAAGCATATGAGAAGATTCTCTGCATCATATGTTATCAGGGAAATGCAAATTAAAATGGCAATGAAATACCTCTATAAATCTATTAGAATGGCCAAAATCCAGGATACTGACAGGATCGAATGCTGGTGAGGATGTGGAGTAATAGAGACTCTTATTCATTTCTGATGGGACTACAAAATGGTACAACCACTTTGAAAAACATTTTGGCAGCTTCTTAAAAAAACTAAACATACTCTTATCATATGCTCCTTGGAATTTACCTAAAGGAGTTGAAAATGTATGTCCACACGAAAACTTGCACAAAAATGTTTATAGTATCTTTATTCATAATCACAAAATCTTGAAAGCAACCAAAATGTCCTTCATTTTTTTTTTTTACAAATCCACTTTTATTTATTTACTTTTCATTAGTTTAAATCCTTGAGGGGTACAGCATCACACGGATTCTGTGTCCAATGGCCTTAGCAGGAAGGTTGCTTCGGAATTTGGCACGAACCATGGCACTGTTTCCGCAGGCCCCAGTTACCTTTCCCCAGATTACTCTGGTTTTGTTTGGTTTGCCACCAGGAGTCACTGTGTTGTTCTTTGCTTTGTATACATAAGCACATCTCTTGCCCAGATAGAATTCAGTTTCGTCTCGGCCATAGACACCTTCAATTTTAAGAAGAGGTGTGTGCTCTCTTTGGTTCCGGAGACCCCGCTTATAGCCAGCAAAAATGGCCTTCGACCACAGCCTTCCAGACATATCTGCCTTTTAGAAGCGTGTTCCCTGCAGACATTTCACTCCGCTCAGGCCCAGGAACTGACTCTGATTATCGTTCTGTGGAGTCGGGACTAGCACCGTCAGTCTCGCATCTCCTCCATCCTGTCCTCCCTCTTCCTGAAGCCCACAGAAATCACTGGCTGGCAGAGATTCCAAGGCGCACGGCTGCCTTGCCAAGGTATATGGATGAACCCATCCCAGTTATTTGCTCCCAAAGTTCAGCAGCTTCGCTCACCTCCACAGGCGCCAAGACGGCGGAAAGAGAAAACCAAAATGTCCTTTAGATAGACAAATAAACTGTGGTACATCCCAGCATTGGCGTATTATTTAGCACTAAAAAGATGAGCTTTCAAGCCATAAAAAGTTTCCATGGGGAAAACTTAAACGCATATTACTAAGTGAAAAGCCAACCTGAAAATGGTACATACTGCATGATTCCAAAAAAAAAAAAAAAATGACATTCTGGAAAAGACAAAACTTTGGAGATATTAAAAAAAAAATAGTGGTTGCCAGGGTTCAGGGGGCAACCTGAGGGAGGGATGAATGGATAGAGCCTAGGTTATTTTTAGGCAATCAAATTACTCTGCATGATACCATAATTGTGGATACACATTTGTCCAAACTCATAAAATGTACAACAGCAAGAGTGAATCTAACGCAAACTATTGTCTTTGGGTAATAATGATGTGTCAGTGTAAGTTCATTAATGATGACATATATCTGGTGAAGAGTACAGAAACGCTGGAGGCTATGCATGCGCCGGGAGGGAAATCTCTGGGAAATCTCTGTACTCTCCACTCACTTTTGCTGTGTACCTTAAACTTCTCTAAAATTATAAAATTTATTTTAAAAAATCTTAGGCATGGAAAATATCCTTCAGTAGGAGAATGTATATACAAACTTTGGCACATCTATATAGTGAATATTGTTCATTAATAAAAGAAATGAGCTATTAATTCACAAAAAATATGGAGAAACCCCAAATACACATTGCTAACTGAAAAAAGTCCATCTGAAAAGGTTTTATACTATATTATTTCAATTATGTAAAATTATAAAAAATGCAAAACTGTAGAAATAATAAAAAGATCAGCAGTTGCTAATGGCTTAGGGTTAAATAGGCAAAACATAAGAGATTTTTAGGTCAGTAAAATTATTTTGTTTGATACTCTAGTGGTACACATCGGACGTTATGCACATGTCAAAATCCATAGAATTTACACTATAAAAATGAACTTTATGCTAATTTAAAAATTATAAAGAAGGTTGGGGATCCCAGGAAGAAATACACAATGTGACATAAATATCTAACTATATTACAGATGTATTAATATAAGCAACCTCGGTAAAGTGAATTGGGGAAAAAGTACTGACCTCAGTAACTTTGGTAATGAATAGAGTATGTAACACTGAAGTCAAAAACAACTACACATGACCTGTATTCCAGTTGACAAAGTTGCTTCTCACAGGGACACAGGCTATTAATTCTGATACTATTCTACACACATACTGGAATTTAAAAATTAATTAAATGACTTGAAGATGATAGGAGCCAAGTTTCTCACTGTTGGAGTGGGAATTTACAGATAAGCAAAGGAAGAAGGCTAGAATGATCCATGTAGTAATGGATTATTAGAGTTGGAGATCTCAGTGTGAATACGTTTAGCTTACTGTAGATGCAGATCACTATGAATAGAAATATATATAGATAAGTATCCATGCACAAATTAGTACACATGCACACACGTTTTCTTGCCATAGCAGATGAAAACGCTGAGAAGCAATGATACTCCAGTAATAGTGAGCACCTCTAGCATTCAGGTCTTAGTTTCTAGCACGTTTTCAAATAAAAGCAGCTGGCGTCCTTGGAGAAATGACTGATTCTAAACTAGGGCAGAAAAATATACAAGATAAAGCTGGATCATTTTGTGGTGCTAGAAAGTAAGAAAAATCTCCCAAAAAGAAAAAAAAAACACCAGAAAAAGAACAGAAAACTTACATTGATATGGGTATGTCAAAAGTCTGAGGGACACTAAAAGAGCTCCTAATGGCCAAAGCTGGTACAGTTTAGGCCAATAAAAAGATTAAAATAATTTTAAATTATAATATAAAATATAAAATACATCTCCATGAAGACATGCCGACATAAATAAATTAATAAATAAATAAATGGGGAAGAAGAGACAAATCTCTCTTGCAGAAAAATTCCAAATAGTTGATGTAGCTATTATGTCCTCAAGGACGAGAAGCAATAATCTACCTTTATAATGTGTGGGGTGTGCATAGTAACTTCTTTCCAAAGAGTACAGAATGGAAACGGGGCAAAAGTTTAACTTTACTTCTGACACTATCTCAGCAAGATAATTAATGTCGATAGAGAAGGTGACAAATCATTTTGCTGGTATAACTTCTTGATATGATGGGATGACAATGACACTTTTGTCATGTGGTCTTCTTCTCCAAACCCATAAACCCAGTCTAATCACGAGAAAACACCAGACAGATCCCAAAAGGTGGTGTCCTATAAAATACTTGAGCAGTGCTCCTGAAATTTTTCAAGGTCATCAAAAACAAAAAAGGTCTGAGAAAAACAGCTAATTAGAGTTTAAAGAGACAGTAAATGTCAGGAGGTATCCTGGAAAGGACACTAGGGCAGGAAAAGATTTTACATAAAACTAAAGAAATAAAAATAAATTATGGACATTCATCAATAATATATAAGTTTTGGTTTATTCTTTGTAATATGTCTACCATACTAACATAAGGTATTAATAATAGGTAAAACTATCGAGAGGGTATTTGAGACAGTAAAAATATTAGTGATTGCTAGTGGTTTGGGGTTAAATAGTCGAAACACAGTTGGGGGGTTGGGGCAGTATTTTGTTTGATATTCTAGTGATGTACATGTGACACTATGCATGTGTTAAAGCCATAGAATTTAACTCCTGAATTTTTTCTTAATTTAAACACTCTTCTAAAATACCTTTAAAATTTCTCTGAAAAGAAAACCTAATATTTTATACAGCATCTCCATATCCACTGAATTCGCCTGTTCTCCTCGTACAATAAGCAGAATGGTCCTGGAAGGCAATGGACTACTGCACTTGAACAAGAAGTAGCATAAATTGCAGCTGCCATGCCAAAGGTAGTGTCTTTGCTAGAATAGCTAATATATCATGTAGCTGTTCATCTGGAAAACCCATTCTTTTTTTATCCTTGTAAGAAAAACGAAGATTAGCAACAGTTTTCACAGAATTAGAATAAAAGACTGTATCCATTTAGTTTCGGCACAAGGCACAAGGCTTTGTCGATGCTCCTGCCCTGCCCTCGGTCACGATACAGTCTGAAGAGATCTGGACTATCTGAATAGCCCGACATCTGGTTTCCTGTGACTGCTGTAACAAATTATCACAACCTGCGTGGCCTAAACAACAGAAATTTATTCTCTCTTAGTTCTGAAGGCCAGAAATCTGAAATCAAGATGTAGGGAGAACAAAACTCTTCACAAAGGATTTAGGAATCCGCCCTTTATCTTCTCCAGCTTCTGGCGGCTGTTGGCATTCCTTGGCTTGTGGCCACATCTTTTTCTCTGCTCCGTCTTCCCATCATCTTCTGTTCTGTGCTGGCGAATCCACTTCTGTCCCTTTCTTATAATGGTAAGCATGATTGTATTAGGGTCCACCAAATAATCCAGAATACATTCCTCATCCAAAGATCTGTAACTTAGTCATGTGTATTTCCAAATAAGTTAATATTATTCTATATAATATTATATTTGCCACATAAGTCAATAAGTCAATATTCTTTTTTTTGCCATATAAGGTAACATTCACAGGTTCTAGGGATTAAGAGGTAAACGTACCTTTGGGGCCACCATTCAGCCTACTACAATCCCACAGATTATTCTACCAAACTACTATATGAGTGACATCATATTAATCTAAGCAGATGCGTAGGAACAAACTAGCAAATTAGAAGACTTCCTTAGATACATGTGCTCCAAAGGGTTCGGGGTAACCATATGATAATTGAGGGGCCCACCACGTGAGTATAAAATTAGAGATCTAGTGGTCTTGGGCAGAAAGGACACTTTCTCTAAAACAAAGAACAAATTAAGATGATTCTAGGGGGGAAACAGTTATCAGTAGGCCTGCAAAGAAAGAGAAGGCTTGGTTAAAAGCTTTTGTATATAGGCTAAGGACAGTCCTCCAGCCAATTATTATAATCATACTTATAAGAGACAGAGTTTGTATCCATAGGATACTTTCAGCCAGACATACCTGATCTATCTAATTTTCTTATTGTAATTTAAATTGAGATGTTTGGATTTATGGAGTAGCACTTAGGAAAATATCACATAAGCTATATAATTATCAAACTATAAAATGCACACTTTGGTTATGGAATTTTGTGAACAAAATAGCTCCTGTATAAGTTATGTCCCGTACACATTATTTAGAAACTCCATGTTACATCCAGTTTAGGATGTTACTGCAGCTAGGAAATATCCAGGGAGCGGAATTGGCAGTAGGTCCTGGTACTAGACTTCTCCATATTTTGTCTGAGCTTTGTAGTCTTGCAATTATTTATAAAGTTTGATGCTGGGTACATTTTGGATTCTTATTAATCTGATTTGGATAATCTGACCTTATGTATTTTTCCAGGAGCAATCATAGGGCATAATAGTTTAAATAAATAATCTTCTTTTTATAGTGCTATTAATATAACCTTAGTAGGTAAAATACATGGGTCTGTGAATGAAGTGATGGAAACAAGAATAGCTTTGCTTCCCATTATGCTCAGTGTTTTAATTACCTTGAGTAATTGCACTTACTGTCTCTATAAAACTGAGCTCTGTAGCACTGGATTAAAACCTTCTGCCAGAGGATATAACAAGAGTCCCAACCGGTGATAGTTTCAGCTGCCACCTGGGCATTTTGCACTCGTTGTTCTAAAAGAACAACAGAGCAGAAGAGGACTTGCCATCTTGGCAGTTGTAAGAGATCCTGATCATCGGAAGGTAATAGGGCTGTTGTTATACAGTAGGAGCAGAGAGGGAAAAGTCTGATACTCAAGTGATCCACTTGGGGTCCTCTTTAGTACTCTTTGTCCAGTTTTGACAGTGAACAGACAAAGGCACCAGCTCTAGCCTGAGAAGGGCATGGTGAGTGTGGACTCAAATATCTGAAGAATGAGCATCTGAATTACACAAACAGGTAAGCCAGAAAGACCAGTAGATGTGCTAAGTGAGGCTAAAGTCAAACTAAAGTGGATGGAAAAAAGAAACAATGACTATCAATTCTAGCATTAAGATCAGCTCTAGCAGTGAGGGCTGCAATTCCCATCCCACTAACTTTCCATTCCTAATTATCTCCAGGAAGAAAAGCCCACTGGAATCCTGCCGGGTTTCTCCAAAGCCTGTTTGAAGAGCAGCACAAAGGGTGGCCTGCAGTGGATGCTCAGATGGCATGCTGAGATAAACTGTCCAGTTACGCCTTCAGGAAATGACTTATGCCCCCATTGCTGGACGGTTGCTGAAAGATGGCCTGAAGCCTACCTGTCAACCTTCTTTGGGTATTGGCTCAGTTAAAGAAAATTACCTCATCCAAACTCATGTCTCTTTCCAGGGCAGCCTTCATCCAATAACTTAGAGATGTTGATATAAAAAGTCTCAGTTATCTCACCCCAGCTGCACGATCACAGTTTGAAAGGTCCTCATTGGATCCTTCATAACCTTCGTGGGGACTACCTGACCAGCACAACTTCTCCCTCTGTCCAGCCCTGCTTCCTTCCTCTCCCTAGTAAACATTCTAACCACTTACCTCCATCTCAGAATCTGCGTCCTGAAAAACTACAACCTGCATCCAAAACTTATCCACAAATTACAATTCTGCCTCGTAACGTTAAAGTTTCCAGCTCATTCTTCTCCCCCCAATGTCTATTCCAAAATGGTCAATATGACCATGACATTTGGGATCCCACCCAATCCCATTCTACATTCTAATTTTCCTTTTCCAAATAATCACTATGAGTTGATATACTATTTGAATTTATTTCACTTTTCTTTTTCTGTATGACTCATTATGTCTTTGAAATATATGCACATATGTGGTCTCCATGAGATTATTTAAATTATCAGAATAAATAAGATTGGAGAGAGAAAAATAGAGGGTGAAAGGTGGGAAGGGGTGAGGAGGAGAGAGAGAGAGAGAGGCAGAAAGGCAGAGATAATAGAAATAGTAAAGAAAGAAGGAAATCAAGGTTTGAAAAGAAGGAAATCTAGGAGGAATGATGGGAAATTTCTACTGTTGGGAATTAGAGCAAGAAAGAAAAAAGGGGAAGAGCTAGTTTCCATCATTTGCCAAACAAAAGTCTTAGACAATTTTCTGTTTAAAAAGGTAGATAGAAAAGCTAACTTGACAATCCAAAGCCAAAAATCAAAGCTCCAGGAACTACAAATAAGTGTGTGCAATATGGGTGTGCATCTACCAAAAATACAATCTAAGGGAAATTACATTATCTGACTTCTTCAAAGATTGCTTTAACTAAATATTCCGTTGTGTATGGAAATAAATTAAAGAACAGATATTTCCATCTGAGACAAAGAAAAGGTTTTGTATTTCCTTTAACAATTAAAACCTGGCGCTTCTTAGTATTTTGAAATATATTTGAGGAAAAAAAGTAAAAATACTTAATTATCAATTTGAAACTTTGTTGAGAAATTTAACAATCTGTTTTCCTCCATCTAAACTTTCATAATTTAGTTTTTAGTCATTATGAAGTTCTCAATCATATGTCTATTCTATTAGCAGCAAACTATATTTTAACCTTCAAAATAAGCTATAAACATTTACAGACTCAAATTCCCACAGGTATTTTTAAATCTAATTTGTTTTTTCTTGTGTTAAATTACATATTTCTCCTATTTTCTTCTTTCCTATTAAGATTTCTTGGGTAATGAAACTTTTATGCTTCAGTATCTTCATTTATTCAGTGAAATGATTGTGAAAGTACTGGGGTACACTTAGGCTAATTAATGCATTTAAAGCTTATTATTATGATTTTAAAGCTCCCTACCAGGCTCAAAAGAGGACCCTCTTTCTCCAAACACTGTCTAAATCTCTTTCCTGTTTTTATTTGACCCAAATATTTGTAGGTATTATATATTATATTTATTTAATACTGTATTATCTATCTCTTTCAATAGAAAGCAAACTCTATGAGAAAAAGAGGACTGCTTTGTTCCCTACAATAACACTTAGAAGAACAAAGACTAGCTGGGTTTAAGCACACCATAATACTTTTGAATGAATGAATAAACACATTTCTGCCCTATATTTAAAGATAGTTCCATCTTAAGTTCACTTTTTGTTTGATGTAAGATCTTGGATTATTACCATGGATATTTTTCAAAATTCAATTAATGTTAAACGATGAGTTTTGAAATAAAAGATTGTGAATAATAATTTTATTCATAAGACTTTCTTATATGCAAAACATTAATTTAAATTTGTGAGAATTAATTTGCTAATGTAAATTTGATTTACATAATTTTTGAGGAAATAAGAACACTTAAAATTGTAGCAATACAAAAGTTATTTGAAGATGTAGAATCACATTCTCTAACTATTCCAAATTAGCTTTTATTCATGGTTTACCGTAATCAAAATTATAATATTTATTATATTAAGGACTTCTGCACTCTGGTTTTTTGGAGGGGAGAAAGTCAGGAAGAAAATAATAAGATTTTGTTAGTTATTAGTTTACATAATTTCTACTCTTGAAATTTTTAATATCTTCTTGCAAATATATTTAATTGCTCTGGACAGTAGGCTATATTTCAATTTCTCTTGGTTTATTTGAGGTAACAGGTAGGCTAACTGCATGGGTATATAGAAATCCCTGATTACGCTAAATTTATAATATTATTATAAATGAGCCTCAGGTTACATTTCAATCTAGTTCTCTAAAATTCTGACCAAATTGCCAAATTGTTCATACATATAATAAACCAGTGTTTACCAGTGTCTATTCTGTGGGAAACTAGACATATCACTAAGTAGTTGCAACAAAGCTTTCCTGAAAATAAGTTTTGAGAAACATCATGTATTATAGCATCTCTCTAAGAGATTGAAAATCTATGTTGGCATATTTCATGCTCTAATATAAATCCTACAATAAAAGAAGCCTATTTTGTTGTATTTTAATAAATATGCTTTACATTTTGTTGACCACAAAGCTCTTTTATTATGGCAAATATTAAAATCCCTGGAATAATTTTCTTCTCAAAACACTTTGAAAAAGCTCTACTGGATACATTGGATACTCAATACATGTTTAGACATTTTTATTAATTGATTAAAAAATATTTACTGAATGCCTACTTTGTGTGAAGCACTGTTCAAGTAACTGAGTATATAATGAATGGCATAATAAATAGAAAAGTGCTCTATTATTATAAATGAATATAACCATGATTTCTTTGTATCTTCTCTTACAGAATGAAATTTTCATATTTTGTATGTACTCTCCTTAACAAAGAATAAGACCTTTAATGTGATTATATGAGTGTTGTTTATAAAAGATATAAGCTGTTAACACAAAATTAATATTAAAATTTGAATCTTTTAATATATGCCTACTAGTTACACACTTATTTTATAATTCATGTTCTCACAAGAAAAATATTTTCATTAAGGTCAAAAATATTTCTGATTCAGGGCTTAAAGTGCCCTTTGCAGCTAAGAAAGAGAAGTAAAATCTTACTTGTGCCAATTCTTAACATTATTTTAGAATGTGCAAATAAAATTTAGGAAACCCAAGGTTACATATAGTGTGACCAACTGGTAAAAGATGAGATTTTCATCATCAATGGCATTTAACTATAATAAAATGTTTCCATAAATTTTGCTTGTATTAATGGATTATAATTTTAGAAAAAGCATAACCAAAAATATGCTTCCTAAAAAATCACAATCATAACGGCAAGTTAAATAATATACCTTAATTTTTATATATCACATATAAAAAGGTGATATAAAATCCTATAGAGCATTTTAAGGTGATATTTTAAGTATTTTAAGGTAATATTTATTTTAAGGTGATATGAAATCCTGTAGAGTATTCCTACAATCAAAACTGCCTATTCAGTAAATAATCAGTTAATTTTATATATTACAAAGGAAACAATTGGGATTCCCAAAAACCCTGTATGTCAAGGTTGACCAGATTTAAAATTGAGTGATCAATTGTATTTCCATATACATTTATGGAATTTGAAGTTCAAACTGCTCTATAAGTCTTCTTTTTTTCCTGAAAGTATCTTAGTTTAGGTAACATAATAGATGTCTGCCATCAAATCCTCTAACTTATTCAATGATGTCCTCCAATGTTTACCTGTATTTTCCCTTCATTAAAACATTTAGCTTTCATTGATTACTTTAAGTCTATACAAACTTGCTATTGTTTAATTTGTTAGTGTTACACCTGTGGGGTGACCACAGTGATATTTTTGGTGCCAACATAGTTAACTAGTTCATAAATATTATCCAATAATAAGAATTCATAAGCAGAAGATAGAACAAGATTTTCTCAAATAATTTAGAGTTAATTATGAGAGTTGATGTGTCAAGATATTCATATTCAGTCATGTGAGAATATCTCTGACAGCTCTGGTAATAGGAAAAGCCTAAAAGTGGTGAGGTTGAGCATTTTTTGTATGTGTTTGTTGGTTATTTGTGTCTCTTTTGAAAAATTCCTCTTTAGGTCATTTGTCTGTTTTTTAACGGGATGATTTGGTTTTTTTCTTGCTGAGTTGTTTGAGTTCTTTATAAATTCTAGATATTAGTTCTTTATCAGATGCATAGTTTGAAAATAGTTTCTCCCATTTTGTAGGATATTTATTTTGTTCATTTTGCTGTACAGAAGCTTTTTATTTTAATTGAATCCCATTTGTTTATTTTTATTTTTGTTTCATTTGCTTTTGGTATCTTACATAAGTTCTTTGTCTAGGCCAATGTGCAGAAGAGTTTTTCCTAGTTTTTTTTTTTTCTAGAAATTTTATGATTTCAAGCCTTGCATTTAAGTTTTTAATCTGTCAGTAGTTAATTTCCAAATATGGTAAGAGACAGGGATTCCGTTTCATCCTTCTGCACAGGACCATCCAGTTTTCACACCATCATTTATTGAATAGGGTTTCCTTTCTCCAGTATATGTTTTTGTCTACTTTGTTGAAGATCAGTTGGTTATAGGTATATGTATTTATTTCTGGGTTCTCTATTCTATTCATTGATCTCTGTGTCTATTTTTATACCAGAACCATAGTGTTTTGGTTACTATAGCTTTGTAATATAATTTAAAGTCAGGTAATACAATACTTCTAGTTTTTTTTAGTTTTTCTTAGGATTACTTTGGATTTGGAGGCTCCTTTGGTTTCATATGAATTTTAGAATTGTTTTTTCTAGTTATGTGAAAAACGACATTGGTATTTTGATAGGAATTTCACTGAATCTGTAGATTGCTGTGGCAGGCAATATGGTTATTTTAACATCACTTCTTCTAATCTGTGAGAATGGGATGTTTTTCCATTTGATTGTGTGATCTATGATTTCTTTCATCGGTGTTTTGTAGTTTTCCTTGCAGAGATCTTTCACCTCCTTGATCAAATATATTCCAAGATAATTTTTTTTTTTGAGACAGAGTCTCACTCTTTTGCCCGGGCTAGAGTGAGTGCCATGGTGTCAGCCTAGCTCACAGCAACCTCAAACTCCTGGGCTCAAGTGATCCTTCTGCCTCAGCCTCCTGAGTAGCTGGGACTACAGGCATGTGCCACCAT